>JAODAL010015481.1:0-83742 GCA_025379985.1 Phyllomedusa bahiana
TTGTTTGTGTTCGCCGGGGGGCCCCCCCACTCCCCCAGGGACTTTACAGGGGAAAATCTGTTTTAAAAATTCTTAGCTAACTACATAAAATCTTCAAATCTCTAATCTAACTAAATTGGAAGGATCACAGCTAATAGTAGAGGTTTCTCTGTGCAGAAATAGACTAATTTCGCTGAGCTGTTTGGCCACAGGCAGAGCGCACGTCCTATTCCTATGAGACGCTGAGAGACACTAAGGCTGAACAGGAAGGGCTATTCTATGTTAAAACGAGGTCATGTGATTTTTCCAGCCAATCGCAACCATACACATCCCAGTCATGACGTCGCACAACACATTCTCACCCTGCTCTATTCTGTAACTGATTTGCTGGCTGCCAAAATGACAGGAAGCGCCGAAAATGGCGCGATCTTAATAGATGATGCACAGATTTTAACCTTAATTATCGCATGATCTGAAATTTTCGATCACCATAAAAACCTTGCCGATTTCAACTTTGTCGATAAAAATCGCTCAACACTAAACAGGAATCCTTTGTCCCACACAATGTCTCCCTGTCTATCCTGTACTTAAGATATAGATTTCCATTATCTATATTTACATAGAAATATCCCTCTGCAGCTCTGGATACAAACAATCCTTAATAAATGTTAATGATATCTGTAATTTTATTTTTAAATTGTATCCTTAGTTGTTTGTGTGGGAGAATCCAAAAAATGGCTGTGGTTAAATTTGCAGGTCAGCACCATATGTGGCAAAGAAAATATATCACTATATTTTCAGGTTTGTATTTCTCTTCTTATTGGTTAAACAGCGGTGCTCAGAGAATTGCAATATGTTTTATTTTTTTATAAAGTGTAAACAATATTTAAAATGTATTTCATGTTTTGCATTGCTTTAGGGATATTCTTATATCCATGTTTTTATAACAATAATTAAATGGCTTTAAAGACCCTAAAAAACAGATAAATAAATGCTTCCTCTATCAAAAATTGATGGAAAGTTTCAGAAGTCGCACTTGCTCATAAGGAAGAGTTACATATCATAATAGAATAAGAAAATATATAAGGGCAATATAAATTTAACACCAGGCTAGAATTTCAGTAAGGACATATCTTTAACTAGTAAATATGTCACACAGCTAAAATAAGATGATACAATGATAGGTTTATGATCCCTAAGTACAAAATAACAACTAACATACCAATAAAGAAAAAAATCTTAGACATGTAAGTAGTTATAAGGAAATAATCCGGTAAATTAATAGGACATTACATCAGTAATGTATTTATATTAATAACGAGGTTGGGAACAAGAATAGTAATGAAAAACCTTGGTACAAATAGTGAAAAATTAGGATGATGGAGCAAATTGCTGACAGCTTTTAAAAAAGAATTCCTAAAAAGAGACAAAGTAGCCTCCACTCGGACCCCAAAACCAGGGGTCAGAGACAGAGAGAAGTCAAAAGTAGCAAGTATTCATGTTCATAGCCATAGTGTAGAGGTATAATGGTGGGTACCGTAACCAAATATCCATTAGAACCAATATAGGAATAAAAAGTGATTCTTCTTAAAGAGGGCTTAATCAGGAAAAAGCTGGTGTGGGAAAAGAAGTTTATTCCATGGAATCAGAAAGCCATTAGTGACCCTCTGAGGAAGCCAATAATATACCCAGGTTCAATGGGAATTGCAGCTTTGGAGTGACATAGTGTAACTGCATGCTGTAGCAAAGCATTTTGACCCGAGGGCACAAAATGATGTTCATTTCTTCCAGGTCGATATGGACAAGATAAGTTGCAAACCACCGCTCAATGAGACTCCAGCTAAGAAGTCACTGGTCCTCGGGCATGAAGCTGGTAAGCAACATAACATTGATATATCACAAAGGTTCACAGTCACTTTCAGAGCAATCCAGGCAGGAGGAAGCTGGCTGGAAATGGGTTGGAGACTGAATAGACTGCAGTATAGATTTTTGGGCAAACTAAGTAGGTTCAGATGTAGCAGAGTACAGATTGACCGTGATATCATGGCTTTTCATGTTATCTGCTCTAATCTGTTAACAAAAGCCATTGAAAAGCATTGAAAAAGTTGAGATAACATTCTGTGCCGTGATATCATGGTGCAATTTCTGTTCTGTTTAGGAGTGGTAGGAGTAGGAGGTGTAGGAGTAGTAGTCTTTCTATTAGATGTAGGAGTTAATCTTAGAACTCTATAGTTGTACATCAAAGCTTAACCTCCACCATTTATGCCCACTAATACATTTGGCATATAGTACAGTAGATTACAATTGTGTTTAATATGAAGTAAACTTTATTACATAACTATAGTTAGGGACATAGTTACACAATATCAATCCAGTAAACTTGACCAAACAGTCCTATAACCAATAAGATAAACTGTGACTTCTGGGGTAAAACTATTTCTACTACTCTAAATTATAAAATAAAAATGTCATTCTCAAACTATTATTTTTGATACAGATACATTTTTGTACAGAATTATTACATAAAAGGCAAACAAAAAGTTTTGATAAGAATTTATTGCTTATCTTTAAGACATTTGTAGAGGAATGATAGTAATTCATATGGTGCAAAGCAATATCAAAAATTAATGTTACAAGACATTTCAATGAGGTTAATAGCATTAGTATGTGTAACAGATGTCATATGTAACAGTGTATGCTTGGGGCGACATGTATGAAGGAAGGCGCGTTGAAGTGAATTGTCTGGTCTCGTTTTCAGTGTATAATGCGCCTGATATATGAAAGTGTTTTTTGTGTGTTCATACAGTCATATTTTTTGCACCAGTCAAAATTTGGTTTAATGCATATTGCACATTTTGTGTTAGTACAATAAACCTCATTTCAATCCGGAAATATTACTGTGTCCATCAGTTATTAGATCTATCAAATTGAAATGGCTGTTGCAAACACCCAAATATTTAGAACTAAAAATGATTAAGATTAATAGGGGTGCCCAAACTTTTTCATATGACTGTAAATGGTGTGTAAAGTTCGACGTGTCTCGTCTATGTGTTAGGAGCATTTCGGAACTTAGGCACATAAGTAATGCACCTAACATGTATTAAGGTTATAGACAGGCTGGAAATAAGAGAAAAATCATTAGAATAGCATGTTAGTGAATAGAAACTATGGTACTGATCCTGCTTGGAGGACCACAGGTCCTAACAATGCCTGTGCTGTGCTGGCTCTTGCTATATGTAGAATAAAGAGAGCAGCAAAAAAAAAATTTTTAAAATTTTAAATTTGGGGGGAAAAAATTTTTAAAAAATTTAAAATCGGA
Source organism: Phyllomedusa bahiana (assembly GCA_025379985.1). Lineage (NCBI taxonomy): Eukaryota > Metazoa > Chordata > Amphibia > Anura > Hylidae > Phyllomedusa > Phyllomedusa bahiana. The sequence continues at coordinate 3,299 of JAODAL010015481.1, forward strand.
AACAAACAAAAATTAAGTGGGTTATTTAAGTAAAATTAGTTTACGATTTTTTGAATTTTTAGGAGATTTTTCTTATTTTGGGTTTTGAAAATTATATTTATTTATTTTTAATTTTATATAAATCACATTTTTCTTTAAATTTTTAAAAAATTTAAAATTTTATCCCAGTTTAATAATTATAAAAAAATTATTTTTTATTAATGTACGGGTTTGTTAAAGTTGAGAAATATTGGTTTTTTTGCCCCCAAATTTTGCTTATTTCGCTTCCTCAGGTCAAGGAGCCCAATTGAAATAGGTCTGCCTTTTGGGGGAGAGAAATTGCGGTTTATTTTTTGGCCGAAAAACATTATATATGGGGTCCAATCTTACGAATGGGGGGCGACCCCCCTCCAAAAACCCCCCACAGAACCCCCCGGGGAACCACTTTTCATTTTAGGCCCCATTGGGAAAGTTTTGGGGGTCTTACGAAAAATGTGCTAACACATATGAAAAGGCTTTTTTGAAAACGTGCCTTCTCAGTTAGGTGATTGTAGCCAAAAAAAGGGGGTTAAAAAACCCCTTTCCTACATGTTGCCGTTGGTGTCAGTTCTCCAGCATGAAACTTTTGTTTAAATAGTTTATAGAAACTATGGGTGACATGTATGAAACTTGGCAATGATAAGCCAGTTCTAAATTTATATAGAGGAGTGTAGAATACAACAGTATGCATGAAAGTGTTATGTGGCAAGCATATAGGGTCTGAAAATTGTCTAGATCTAAAACTCCCTTTGTTGCCCCATCCCCAAATCAGAGCACCCTCTAATTTTTCCAGGCATTTATGAAAAAAAAGGGGGCGAACTGTTGGTTGCTATGAGAAACAAAGTGAGTTTTAGAAGAAACGAAAAAGTGGCGCTCAGGTTTATCCTGGGCCGTAGCCCACCGTCATCACAAGGGAAACGTTCAGGTGCGGGGGGGGGAAGCCTTTCCTTTTTCACAAAGGGGTTTGCTGGGGAAAGGGAAACCCCTGGCGGGTTGATGCCCCACCATATGAGAATTTAAATAAAAAGCAGTCCCGGCACTTGTCCCAAAAAGATTCCTCGGGGGGGCGTAGTGACAGAAGCGACACTCCTTTACTGAAAAAATTAAAAAAAATAAATTTTGAAAATCATTAAAAGGGTTTAAAAACAGTTTACCCCTTTTCAGGCCAGCAAAATGGCCCTTATTCGTAACTAAAAAACCACATCAAAAAAGATTTTTCCTTATAGCTATTTTCCGGGTAAAATCTGGTTTTTCTCACCTGAGAAAATTAAAACCTCAATTGTAAAGATAAAATTAAAAGTACTCCTTTTTTCACAAATCAACATCAAATGTTTTCACTTATTTTAAACAAATTTAAAAAAAAAGGAGAAAAAAAGGCCCAAGCTTGTGTACCTTTGTCCCCCCTTTGTTAGGCATCAAACTTTTTTATGGCGTATCCCAATTTTTGTCACATTTTTGGCCAAATTAAAAGGGTTTTCAGGGTTTTGTGGACTGTCCCAAAGGTTTGGGGGTTTGACTTTTTTAAACATTTTTAGAACGTGTTTGAACGGGTTTTTTGGCGCAAGATACCCCAAAAAAAAAGGTTTTTGAAAGCACCCTTTTCCAGAAATTGCTGTTTATGTACCCAAAAATTATTTTAAAAAATTAAACTTTGGGCACTTTAAAAGATTTTTCAAAATTTTATAGAAGTATAAATAGATGCGGGGAATTTAACCCCTCAATGCTTGAAACCTTTTTTCCTTGAAAAATTTGGGCAAAAATTTTAAGAAAATTCGGGTTTTTTAAGTTTAAAGTATGAATTTCCCCACAGTTTATTTTTGGGAAACACTATTCACCCAAAAAAGTTTTTGTTTCCCAAAGCAATTATTAAAGGGATTCTTTTTAAATTTCAACTTTTTTTTTTTGGGGATTTGTACATGTTTTAAAAAAATATAAAAAAGAAGGAACCCTTTTAAATTTTTTTAACATTTTGTTTTAAATTAAAATAAAACTCTGTAGAAAAAAAATAAAAAAAGCCCTTTTTTATCTCTAAAGGGAAAAAGGTCTTTTTTTTCCCAAAAATTTTAAAAGCTAGTTTGGGCGTTTGGGGAAATTTACTTTAAGAAGCAAAAGGGGTAATAATAATAGTAGTTTGTATGAAAAAATAATATTTTATTCTTTTTGCTTTCATAAAATATATAAAACCATTTATCATTTAACCACTAGTATTAAAATAAAATATGTCAGACCGTTAATAGTCCTTTAAAAAAATGGTTGAAGGAAACAACGCGTTTCCCCAAGCGCTGTGCCCGGCTTCCCGGTTATTTTACCAAAAATAAAATTTTTCACGAGGTTTTTATAGAGTTACTTTTTTGTGGGCTTTTTTGAATGTATAACAGGCACCTTATTCAAATGTTACAAAATCATATACATGCACAGTTAACTTTTTTTTACCATTGATGTCCTTATTTCATCTAAAAATTTTAATTCTACAGTGTAGCACATTTTACAAAACGGGGTAATAAAAATTAAAATTCACTAAAATTGCTTGGGGACTTGTTTTTTTTGTTCTCAGCTTTCTAGATGTATTGTAAAAAAATTAAAAATGAAAAATTTCTTAAAAAAAACAAACTTGTTACATACTTTTGCCTTGGGGGTTTACGGGACTTTTCCCTTTAAACTTTTTAAACTTTTTAAAAAGGGTCAAAAAACAAAACCTTTAAACATGAGGCATGAAAAACTTGGTGCCCCCTCAATTTCTCGCAAAAACTAACGAAATTTAATCTTACTTCAAAAGTTTCGGAATCCTGAAATTTAAACTTCATTATGATTTTACATTTTTCTGTAATTTTTTGGGGAAAACCGGGAAATTTAATTGATAGTGATAAATTTTTAAACATTTTAAAATAAAGAATTTTCTTAAAAAAAAAAGGAAAAAATCCCAAAGTTATCAAAAATTTGGGACTACATTAAAATTTGGGTTTTTGAGGTTTTTTTTTTATCGCAAATTTTAAATTTCGGCAGGGTTTTTTATGGTGATCAAAATTTTCCCAGATCATGCGATAATTAAGGTTAAAACCTGAGCATCATCTTTTAAAAGATCGCCCCCTTTTTCCCGGGCTTCCTGAAATTTTTGGCGGCCAGCAATGAGATTACAGAATAGGAGGGTGAGATGGGGTGTGGACGTTTTGGACGGGGAAAAGTGTATGGTTGCGTTGGGCGGGAAAAAATCACATTTCCTCGTTTTACATGAAAAAGGTTTTTTTCCCGTTTTTTGGCCCCAAATTTTTCTCAGCGTCTCATAGGGATAGGACCCGCGCCTTTCCTGTGGCCAAAAAGTCAGCAAAAATTTGTTATTTTTGCACAGAGGGAAAACCTTTCTATTTAGTGTGATCCTTCCAAAATTTTGTTATTAGAGATTTGAAAATATTTTGTTTGTTAGTAAAGGAAATTTTAAAAACAGATCTAACCCCTGTAAATTCACGGCGGTGGGGGGGGGGGGGGGGGGGGCCCGGGGCCCGCGGTTGCGAACAAGAAAGTTAAACTATAAAGAACACGGAAAAAAGTTTCCCCAAAACTTTTGTAGGGGCATTGTAGTGGATATCTTTTTTAAAAACAGTTTGTTTGGAAAAATTTCCCGGTTTTTGGGCGCCTGAAATTTTTGGATAAACATTTTATTTCTTTGTAACTGCAGGTCTCTTTTTTTGCTGCGAACTCCTTTTTATTATCGTATTTCATTTCGATAGGTTTTTCATTTTTTAATTTTTTCCCATTTTTTCCTGTGACTTTAATATATCCACCCTTTCAGTTAAAAATTAAAAATTCCCGCAAACTTGTAGTCCCCAAGGTTGTTTGTTGCCCAAAAAAAACCGTTTTATCGTCGAAAAAAATTCCCCCAGGTTTCGTGTTTTTTGGGCTTTTTCGCACCCAGCAAATTTCCCTGACCAAACATTTCCCCGTAAATCTTAAAACAACAATTCGTATTCCCCAAAAGGGGAATTGAAAAGGGGCAAAAAAAAACCCTTTATTATACCCAAAAAATAAAAAGTTACGTGTTTTTTGGGCTTTTGGAAACCCCGCAATTTTTCTTTTACGCAGCCAAACTCTAAATCTTAAAACAAGCAATTCTATATTCCCACAGGTGAATTGAAAGGTTTAAAAAAAAACCTGTTTTTACGGGAAAAAAATAAAAGTTACGTGTTTTTTGGGCTTTTCCCCCCCAGCATTGTCATTGACGCAGCATCCGTAAATTTTTAAAACCGCAATTTTTTATATTCACCCAGGGTTTAATTGGGAAAAGGGGCAAAAAAAACCCTTTATTATACCAAAAACATTTAAAAGTTTTGTGTTTTTTTACTTTTTCCCCACCCAGCACTGTTCATTGGGCCGGGAGCATCCACGTAAATCTTTTAAAACAGCAATTCTATAGTAAACCAAAAGGTGAATTGAAAGGGGCAAAAAAAAAAACCCTGTATTATTCGAAAAAAAAAAAGATACAGATCCTTTTTTCCCGGGACTTTTTAAACTGGGGGTCAGACAGGTTTATTGGGGGCCTACTGCGGTTCCGGACAGGTTTTGTCAATTTTCCGTGAAAATAAAAAAGGTGGGGTTTAAAAAAAATCCTTTTTGCGGCACTTTTTTTAAAACGGGGGGTCATGCAGGGGGTTTTTGGGTTTATGTGCGTTAAGGGGAAAGGGTTTCAATGTTTCCCGTTCAAGAACATGATGGTTCAAACATATGCCTTCTGGGGACTTTTTAAATTTTTTGGGTTTATGCAGGTTTTTAAGGGGAAAGGGTGTGGTACAAAACAGGGATAGTGAATGGTCCCGTGGGCTTTTTTTTTGGGGAAATTTTATAACCTAAGTGTGTTTTCCCAAGATGTAGCAGTATCCCTTTGAAATGTTGTGGATGTTTAAATTTTTGCTTCTCCCGCCTTGTTTGGGTGTTTTTAATGAAAAGGTTTTTGTTTCTCTCCCCTAGACTTTAAAGGTTAAACGCTCATTTAATTTGATGCCCCAAATATCGAAAAACCTTATCGTAGCGGTTCCGGCTATCGACTACGTCGATCTCGATAGCCAACGCAAAAGCTAAAACCCCTAATTTTCAATTAGTGATCTAAAAAATTTTTAATAATTCCCTTTTTTAAAATTTTTGGGCAGTTGTCCTTAGGGGCCCAAACAGTTATAAGGGTTAAAAAAAAATAAAAAAAAATCATTTGTTTAAAAATTTAGAATGTGAGTGTATGACAACTACGGCACACCTCAAGTCTCAAATATTACATACTCTCAGGTGTCAAAAAACCAAAAATTTAATTTTAATTGTAAATTTTGTAAATTTCGTAGTTATTTTGATAAACTAAAGTGGGATAAAGATAAAAGATGGATATTTCCTAAAGGTTATTGTAATAAAATAAAAATAAAAGTGACTGAGATTATCTGAAGTGTGTTTACATTTCCTAATACCTCAATATATTTCAATCAATTATATTGTAGATGCCCAAATTTTTAAAAATTTAAACTTATTGCTTAATTGGAAACATTTTCTTTTATTGTTAATTTTATATTTTATTTTTTATATTTTTATAAAATATATTTAAAATTTTATATATATATATATTTTTAAATATATTACAAATAACCCATGTGAAATAATTTTCTATTTATTTATATTTTTTCGTACATCGTTATTTGCAAAAAAAGAAAACCCGGAGTTCCCCTGGGGGTTTAAAACCCGATTTACTTTTTTTTTGTCTGAATTTTGCATTTTGGAAAAAAAAAGTTTTTAAACCCTGTTTTTTACTAAGGGCATGCCAACTGCTAACGCTTTGGGTTTTTTAAAAAAAAATCCCCAATAAAAATGGATTAAAAACAAAATTTGCTAGAACTGTAAAAAATTTGAACCATTCTATAATAAAAGGGCAGAATGTTTAAATTTTAAAATTTTAAAATTTTTTTCATTTCTTTAACTCATGTGCTTTTTAAGTCTTGAGGAAAAAGGGGGTTTTTTAATTGAAAAATCCAAAAAATTTTTTCTATTTTTTAGGGGTTTGGGGAAAACTTTTTGGGGAATTTTCTTGAATCTGTTTAAAAAGGGAAAAACTTTAAGTCAGGAGGTTCATCGGGTTTTGTCTTATATGTCTTTATAGCTGTGTTTTAATCCTCTTTTTTTAAAGTTTTAAAAACCCATGTGCATTTTTAAAAAAATTTTGGGCCAAATTTTGTAGTTTTTTCCCTTTCTTTTTGTGCTCCCCCATTTGCATTTTAATAAAATAAATAATGAATTTTTGATGAAATGTACGTTTTTATTTTTATCAAACTTTTCTCCCGTGCTGTTTGATGTAATTTGTTTTACCCAAAGGGAATTTCAAAAAACATTTGCGATAGGTTTTTTGCATGGAAAAGCACCTTCCCCTGTTTGTTAATTCTTATTTTTTTTGTATTTTTTTTTTTGCTGGGAATTTCATGTGCAAGGGGTATTTTTCAAAGTAATAGGGGCTTCTGTAGGTTTAACCCTTTTGGGTTTATTTGGGATTTTTGGGGGGCCAGAAATGGATCCATTAGAAGAAATCCCCAAAATTTTTTTTTTTAAAAGCTGTTTAAAAACCCCTTTGGGGAAATTTTTTGGGTGACAAAGTTACTTTGGTTTAAATTTTTTTTCACCAGTTTAAAACTCTTTGTGGTTAACTTTCTACTTAGGGGTTTTTTTTGAAAAATAATAAACTCCCAAGGCAGCTCCTAATAAAATCATCCTTTTTGGAGTAAAAGGAAAACCCTTTGTATAATTTGCAACTAATTTTTGGTTTTGGAAACCCTTTACTGGTTTTTAAACAAAACTGGTATTCTTTTATGGAAATCTAATCCTGCTAATCTGTATTATTTAAATTTACCAGAAATCAATATACAATTTTATGGAACAGATACCATATGAAAATATGAACAAAATGCTATAGAAGAACCATAATATTTAGTACATCACAATGCAACTATTTAAACAAAAACAGTAGGTATAAAGGTCTAGAATCTCACCTGGTCAGTGCTTGGATACATTTCTTTCAGACTTTCTGATCTTTGTTCTGTGTTATCAGCATCAATCAGATTCCCAACAGGAACATTTCCATTTGGTTGCATGAAAGCAAAGTCACTATCAGTAGAATTTAATGCCACACAGACATTATATGAGTATGGAAAAGGTAATGATCCATCACTGTACATGGAGAATGTCCTGGGATCAATTGGTGGATACAGATTTGTAGTAAGAGAAGGGAAGGGTGGTGCACATTTTGGCTGCTTACATTTTGATATAATGACCCCCATCACAGTTAATATAAAAAGCAGAGAAATAAGACCAAGTGCCACCACTAAGTATAACTGTAAGTTGTTCTGAGTTTCTTCTTCTTTTAGCTCATTGCTCAGTTTAGGAACAACCTGTTGAAAGTCATCTGCAATAATAAGAGATAAGGTGGTTGTAGCAGAGAGAGCGGGATCTCCATTGTCTTTTACCATCACCACAACCTTGTAGTTCAACATCTCACCTGGTCAGTGCTTGGATACATTTCTTTCAGACTTTCTGATCTTTGTTCTGTATTATCAGCATCAATCAGATTCCCAACAGGAACATTCCCATTTGGTTGCATGAAAGCAAAGTCACTATCAGCAGAATCTAATGCCACACAGACATTATATGAATATGGAAAAGGTAATGATCCATCACTGTACATGGAGAATGTCCTAGAATCAATTGGTGGATACAGATTTGTAGTAAGAGAAGGGAAGGGTGGTGCACATTTTGGCTGCTTACATTTTGATATAATGACCACCATCACAGTTAATATAAAAAGCAGGGAAATAAGACCAAGTGCCACCACTAAGTATAACTGTAAGTTGTTCTGAGTTTCTTCTTCTTTTAGCTCATTGCTCAGTTTAGGAACAACCTGTTGAAAGTCATCTGCAATAATAAGAGATAAGGTGGTTGTAGCAGAGAGAGTGGGATCTCCATTGTCTTTTACCATCACCACAACCTTGCAGTTCAACATGTCCTTTTCCTGGAAGCTGCGTGATGTTCTGACCTCTCCTGTGTGCTCATTGATCATAAAATGAGATGGATCTGATACTTGTATAAAGTGGTAAGAGAGCCAAGAATTATGTCCAGAGTCGTCATCCACCGCCACCACCTTAGTTATTAAAGAACCAGGTTCCAAGTCAAAAGGCACCATCTCAAACACAGCCGATCCACCGCTATCTGGAGATGGGTATAAGATTTTTGGTGTATTATCATTCTGATCTACTATATGGATTAATAATGTAGCATTGCTGCTAAGAGAAGGGGATCCATTGTCTGAAGCTTTAACTTCTATTATAAATTCCTTACTTTGTTCATAATCAAATGACCTTTGAGCATAGAGAACTCCGGTCTCTAAATTGATGGAGAGATAAGATGACATTGAGAGATTTTCTGTACTGTTGCTAGTAATTGAGTAAATTATTTTAGCATTGTCTCCAGTATCAGGATCTGAGGCTTGTAACCTGAATATTGAAGCTCCTGGCAAATTATTTTCTGGGACATAAGCAACATAAGTAGCTTTAAAAAATATTGGTGGGTTGTCATTGACATCTAATATCTCCAGTCTAAGACCCTGTCTTCTGGATAAAGGTGGAGATCCTCTATCTGTTGCTTCAATTGTTATATTATAGAAAGATCTTTCTTCTCTATCTATATCAGCTTTTAAAACAAGTCTATAGTAAGTGTCTGAAGATAATAAATTAAAAGGAACATCTTCAAGAATGTGACAGTCAATATCTGCATTATCTCCAGAATCTTGGTCATGAACTTCAATTAGAGCAATCATTGTTCCAGGTACAGAATCCTCTGATAAATAGTTAATTAATGAAGTGATAATTTTTGGAGGTTGTCATTTACATTAGCATTTCTCCAGCCCTTACAAGAGCTAAAAGGGCCCTCCCCCCATCCTTTGCTTGTCAGCAAACTAAAAATTTTCTTGTTATTTAAAAACCCAATTTTCCCATTGGTTTTGATTTCCGTATTTGGGTTATTTAAATTTTCCCTGTGTGTTTTTGTTTTTCAGGTTTTAGAAAAAAGAATATTGATCTGTGCTTGACAACCTTCATCATTATCTGTGCTTTTTTGATTTGCCTGTAGAATTAACTGGGGGTTTTCCTTTAAGGCGACTTTATAATATCTTGGAAAAAAATTAGGGGCTTTGTTTTTTCCATAAATAAAAAGTATTTTAATCGTACCGATTTTGGTTTTCCCTCCATCAAGGGTTTTATTAGTATTAAATTGATAGGTGTCTGTTTTTTCTCTCGATTAATGGTTTTTAGGACAAGCTCTGGGATTTATCCCATCTGCCCTGATATTCCAGTGAGTGTAAAAATATGATTATCATGAGCTCGTACGTCTGCACTGAATTACTACCAATATCTGGTTCTTCTCATTGAAAGCAAACCTTGCTCCAGGTGATGTAAATTCAATTATTTCCAAATTAAAATGATCATTATAGAATGGGGGGAAATTTAAATTAATTTTCCCGGGAATGTAAAAATTTGTTTTAAAGTTACTAAAGGGATTTTCAACCACAGCATCAAAGGTTAAGAAACATGAGTCTTCTGTCCCACACAATGTCTCTCTGTCACCCTGCCTTAAATATAGTTTTCCCCATTATCCTTATTTACATAGAAATTCTCTCTGCAGCTTAGATAAATCCTCAGTTTTATTTTGAGAGCTGTTTAAATATCTAACCCCAAATCATTGCAAAATTTTTTTAAAGAGTCTTTCCTCATTTCTTCTCAATTGAATAAGAATTGACCAGAGACTGAATGACACAGCCAAGAGAATAAGATAGAAATTGTTACTTGCCATCTGAGTCCTTTCCAGCCTTGAATAGAAGATTCTATCTTGTCCATCCTCAGTGATTATTTCCTAAATCCAGTGCTTTTTCAGAAAAATGTTCATAATATCTGAAATTATCTTCTAAAAATTTATTCCTAGCTTTGCCTCCAGGAGAATCCAGAAAATGGCTAAGGTTCTTCTTACAGCTCAGCAAGTAATGGGGCAAGGAAAAAAGCCTTTGGTTTTAGTTTGATTTTTCTACTTACTTGTTAACAGCGGCGCTCAGAGGTGAAAATACAGAATTGCAATGTCTAAATTGTATAAAGTGTGAATTTGAAATTCTTACAATATGTTTTATGTATTGCCATTTATTATTTTAAAAACTACAGATAGCAATAATCTGTTTTTCTTTATTATATCATTTAACCAATATGATTATGTTCTGTTTTTAAAAAAAACAAAAAACATTGATATTCCGTGACACAAATTCAGAAAACTTAAAAATTAAACAAAAAGTATATGGACCAGAATAGTTAACAGACATAATTACATATTATGAAAAAAGACATACTGTATGTCCATCGCGTTCAAGCAGGGGATAGAAGAGGATGTGCCTGAAGGTTAGAGGTATGGGTCAATTTTAGATAAATATTTCCCCTTTTTTTCCCTTTTGGGAAAGGCAAAAACAATTTATTTATCTGAGTCATTAGCCCCTTTGAGAATTTTTCCTCCTATTTACAACAAATTGTCAGAATATATCAACATGTAAAAAGGATTTTATATACTTATTTAGGTGTATTAATTTGGTCTCAGGAATCATCTAAGCCTTTTTGAACCCCCCAATGTTCCTGACTTGACAAGCTCCTGAGGAGCCACATATTCACAGCTCTTACAGTAAAGAAGGATTGTCAGTACCATAGGTGTATTTATTTGCCTAGTGCCATAGCACTAAAATAGGGTTTTGATTTAAGGGGGGGCCATTTTAAGGGGAAAAAGCATTGAACCTTTTTGGTGTCTTCTTCTATTAAGCCCTGTTAAGTGGGTTCACTAATATAGGGTGCTATTAGTTTTGCCTAATATATGTGTGCTGTTTTAGTTCTCTGATATTAGGTGGTGGTGGCCCATTTCATTTTGCTATGGGGTACTATGAATTCTAGTTATACACCTGCTTATCACCTCTGGAGTTTCAACCTTTCTTTTTTCCAGACAGAGGAAGTGACCCTTGTCTTTCAAGTCGATTTTACACACAACAGTTATTTGTTTTTGTATAGGCCATATATATGGATGAAGAGAACAACGCGTTTCGCCAGCGCTTGTGTCCGGCTTCCTCAGGATATGTTCCAAATTAAAATTTTGTGGGATTTTTATAGAGTTACCTTTTTTATGGGCTTTTTTAAATGTATATCAAGCACCTTATTCAAATGTTACAAAATCATATACATTTCACAGATACACATGTTTTACCATTGATGTCCCTTATATCATCTGTCAATTACATTCTACAGTGTAGCACATTTTACTAACGTGTAATAAATACTAGATCACTATCATAGCATGAGACTTGTATTTTGATCTCAGCCGTCTAGATGTATTGTAACAAATTAAATGACAAATTTCTTAAAAAGACAACTTGTTACATACTTTTGCCTTCGGGGTACAGACAGTTCCTACACTATAAACATTGAAACACGTCAATAACAGACTTTAAAACATGAGCGCATGACAAGTATGGCGCACCTCAAGTCTCAGCAGAACTAACGCAAGTAATACATACTTCTAAGTGTCGGAATCCTGACACATAATAGCATTATGAGTTACATATTTCTGTAATGTTTTGTATAAAGTGGAGTAACTAGATAGTGATGAATTAAATAGTTCCTATACATTAATTGTAATAAAATAAAAAGAAAAATGCCTAAGATTTTCTAAATTGAGACATACATTACAATCTCAGCGATCTAAATATATCGCAACTAATCCCTTTGAGATGACTGACCTTTGATTTTAGAGCACAAACAGTTTATAAGCTAAAAACATTAAAAACCGTCAATTGTAAACATTAGTGTGTGACAACTACGGCGCACCACAAGTCTTAGCGAAACTAGCACAAATATTACATACCCTTAGGTGTCGAAAAAACAGCATTTAATAGAATTGTAAATTATGTATTACTGTATTATGTACTTTATTACTATAGTATATTAGACTAAACTAATCAATTATATTGTAGATGCACATATTATTATAAATATAATCTCTTATTGTGCTTAATTGTGAAACATTGTCTTGTATATGTTAATATACTATATTATTTCGTACATCCTAATTTGTAAAATAGAACCATGGAGTAACCTGGGCTAATACCAGATCACATTTTTAGTCCTGAATATGCATTATTGAATAAAAAGTTAACCATGTTTGTACTAAGATATGCCTAACTGCTAAAATGTGGTTGATGTAAAAAAAAAAAAAATATCACAATAAAAATGGATACATACACTTATGTTGCTAGAACTGTAAATTTGAACCAGTATTACTATCATCTAAAAAGTCAGGATGTCATTTAACATTAATATTGTTTCATTTCATGGACTCCTGTGCTTCATTAAGTCCATGAGGAACAAGAGTTTTCAATTGAAAGATCCAAAACATTTCTCTATTTTTTAGTGTTTGGAATCTATCTGTGGATATTTCTTGAATCTGTTCAACAGGAATAACTTTATAGTCAGAATGTTCATCAGGATTTTCTTTTTAATGTTAAACCTATGTGCATTTAATCGTTTTGATCATTTAGTAGTTGTTCTACCTACATATTGTGCTCCAAATTTGCATTGAATAAAATAAATAATGAATGTTGATGAACATGTACGATTTGATTTTATATCAAACTTCTCTCCCATGCTGTTAGATGTAATTTGTTTACCAATGGTAATTTCATTACAACATTTGCAGATAGGTTGTTTGCATGGAAAAGCACCAACTTCCCCTGCATGTTTATTCTTATTTTCTTTATTTTTATGTTGCCGCAATTTACAAGCTGTAAGGATATTTTTCAAAGTAATAGATCTCCTATAGGTGACCTTTGGTTCATTTGGGATTAGGGGGGCCAGAAATGGATCCATTAGGAGAAATCCCCAATGTTTTTTTTTTAAATGCTGTGAAATTCCATATGTTGGGAATTATATGTGGTGACAAAGTTACTTTGTAAATTATTATCACCAGTAAATCTCTTTGTGGTTAACTAACTACTGTAGGTTATTTATGAAGTGATAAACTCCCAAGGCAGCTCCTAATAGAATCGTCTTCTGGTAGACATTAGGAACCTTGTTTAATTAGCAACTAATTTTTGGGTGGAACCCACTCCTACTGGTGAAACATCTGGTATTCTTTTATGGAAATCTAATCCTACTAATCTGTATTATTTAAATTTACCAGAAATCAATATACAATTTTATGGAACGGGGGGATCCATATGAAAATAGAAAAAAATGCTATAGAAGAACCAAAATATTTAGTACATCACAATGAAACTATTTAAACAAAAAAAGTAGGTAAAAAGGTCTGGGAATCTCACTGGAGTGCTTGGATCTTTTCTTTCAGACTTTCTATCTTTGTTCGGGTTATAGCATCAATCAGATTCCCAACAGGAACATTTCCTTTTGGTTGATAAAAAGCAAGTCACTTCAGTGAATTAACCACAAGACTTTATGATTTGGAAAAAGGTAATGATCCATCACTGTACATGGAGAATGTCCGGGGATAAAATTGGTGGATCAGATTTGTAGTAAAGGGGGAAAGGGTGGTGCAATTTTGGCTGTTTAAATTTTTGACATATGACCCCCTTTAAGTTAATATAAAAGGAAAAAAATAAGACCAAGTGCCACCACTAATATAACTGTAAGTTTTTCGAGTTTCTTCTTTTTTTTAGCTCATTGTCGTTTGGAAACAACCTGTTGAAAGTATCTGAAATAATAAGAGATAGGTGTTGTAGAAGAGGAGCGGGATCTCATTGTCTTTTACCATCACCCAACCTTGTAAGTTCAACAGTCCTTTTCCGGGGAAAGCTGGGGGTTTTCTGCCTCTCCTGTGTGTATTGTCATAAAATGGATGGTTGTATTGAAAAAGTGGAGAGAGCAAGAATTATGTCCGAGTCGTCATCCACCGCCCCACCTTGTTATTAAGAACCTTTTTCCCAAGTCAAAAGGGCCCCCATCTAAAAACACAGCCGATCCCCCGCTATCTGGAGATGGGATAAAGATTTTTGGGTTTTATCATTTTTGATTACTTTGGATTTTAATGTAGCATTGCTGCAAGAGAAGGGGATCCATTGTCTGAATTTTAACTTCTATTATAAATTCCTTACTTTGTTCTTAAACAAATGACCTTTTGGCAAGAAACTCCCGGGTTTTAAATTGATGGAGGATAAAATGACATGAGAGATTTTTGTACTGTTGCTGTTTGAGTAAATTATTTTGCTTGTCTCCGTTCAGGTTGAGGCTTGTAACCTGAATATTGAAGCTCCCGGGAAAAATTTTTTCGGGACATAAGAACATAAGTAGCTTAAAAAATATTTTGGGGGGTTGTCATTGACATTTATCCGGCTAAGACCCTGTTTTTCGGATAAAAGGTGGGTCCTCTATCTGTTGTTCAAATTGTTATATTATAGGAAGATCTTTCTTCTTATTATTCGCTTTAAAACAAAATCTATGTAAGTGTCTGAAGTAAAAAATTTTAAAAAGGAAAAATCTTCAAGAATTTGACAGTCAATATCTGCATTATCTCCAGAATCTTGGTCATGAACTTCAATTAGAGCAATCATTGTTCCAGGTACAGAATCCTCTGATAAATAGTTAATTAATGAAGTGATAATTATCTCTGGAGGATTGTCATTTACATCTAGAACTTTCCCCAATTCAAGAGCTGCAAGCCTCCTCCATCCTTTGCTTGTACAGACAATCAAAATTTTGTTATTTCAAAATCAAGTTTCCATTGATTTTGATTTCATCAGTATTTGGGTTAATATTAAATATTCCTGTGTGATGTATGTTTTCAGTTGTTTTAGTAAAAGAATATGTGATCTGTGCATTGACACCTTATATTATTGTAGATTTGATATGATCACTGTAGAATTTATGGGATGTTTTCCCTTAGGTGCTTTTTACATATCTTGGTAAAATAGGGGGCTTTCTTTTTCCCTCAATTAAAAGTATCTTCAGTGATGCTGTTCCAGACTTTATAGGATTTCCTCCATCTAAAGGTATTGATTAAAATTTATGGGTTTTTCTGTGTCTTGTTAATGGTTTCTCTAGGGGCAAACTCGGGATTTCTCCCCTCTGTCCTGTTTCTCTGAGTGTAAAATACTAATTTTTACTGGCTCGTAGTTGCACTGAATTTTCCAATATCTGGTTTTTGCAAATTGTAAAGCAACCTTTCCAGGTGTTTTTAAAAATTCAATTATTTCCAAATTAAAATGATCATAATAGAACTGTGGAGAATTATCATTAATATCCTGATGTGTTGAGCGATTCGCGTTGGCTTTCGAGACGAGCGATAGTCGATATGTCGGCCGCTATCGATAAGGTTTTTTCGCTAGTGAGGCATTCGTTTATGAGCGATTACCATTAAAGTCTATGGGGGAGCAACAAACACCTTCATTATTACACCCAAAAAAGGCTGGAGAAGTTGGTAATTAACATCCACAAACAGTCAATTGGATAAGTGATACATCTAGGCAACACACTTAGGTTGCTATAAATGTCACAGATACCTATATTCACCTGTGGTGAATATTTGAATTGCTGTTTTAAGATTTACGTGTGGATTGCTGCGTCAATGAACAAACTGGGTGCGCAAAAGTCAAAAAATCACGTATCTGTTATGTTTCGTTATAATAACACGTGTATGTTTTGCACCTTTCAATTCACCTGTGGTGGACTATTAGAATTGCTGTTTTATGATTTACGTGGATGCCTGCGTCTATTGAAACAAAGCGGGGTGCGCAAAAAGTCAAAAAAAAACACGTATCTGTTATGTTTTCGTATCAATACTCGGTTATTTTTAGCTCCTTTTCAATTCACCTTGGTGGACTATAGAATTGCTGTGTTTTAAGATTTACGTGGATGCTGAGTCAATGAACAAAGTCTGGGTAGCGAAAGTCAAATAAAAACAAGTATCTGTTATGTTTGCGTATATTATAACGGTATTTTTTGCAACCTTTCAATCTGTGGTGACTTAGAATTGTGTTTTAGATTTACGGTGGATGCTGCGTCCATTGAACAAACGCTGGGGTGGCAAAAGTCAAAAAAACAAGTATCTGTTATGTTTTCGTCTATCACGGTATTTTTTGCACACTTTCAATTCACCTGTGGTGGGGACTATAGATTTGCTGTTTTACGAATTACGTGGATGCTGCGTCAATGAAACAAAGCTGGGTGCGAAAAGTCAAAAACAACGTATCTGTTATGTTTTGTATAATACACGGTATTTTTTTGCACCTTTAATTCACCGTGGTGACTATAGAATTGCTGTTTTAAGATTTACACTGGATGCTGACGTCATTGAACAATGATGGGTGCGCAAAAGTCAAAAAACACGTAACTGTTATGTTTTGATTAATTAACCGGTATTTTTTGCACTTTCCAATTCACCTGTGGTGAATTAGAATTGCTGTTTTAAGATTTACGTAGATGCTGCGGCAATGACAGTGCTGGGTGCGCAAAAGTCAAAAAACACGTTATATGTTATGTTTTGATATAATAAACGGTATTTTTTGCCACCTTTCAATTCACTGTGGTGAAAATAGAATTGCTGTTTTAAGATATACGTAGATGCTCGCGTTAATGACAGTGCTGGTGTGCAAAAGTCAAAATAACACGTAAAATGTTATGTTTTGATATAATTATACAAAAACATGTATTTTTTGCACCCTTTCAATTCACCTAGTGGTGAATATAGAATTGTGTTTTAAGATTTACATAGGTGCTGCGTCAATGAACAGTGCTGGGGCGCTAAAGTCAAAATAACACGTAACTGTTGTTTTGATATAATAAACTGTATTTTTTGCACATTCATGTCACTGTGGTGATATAGAATTGCTGTTTTAAGATTTAGTGTAGGCTGCTGGTCAGATGACAGTGCAGGGTGCGCAAAAGTCAAAAACACGTATCTGTGTGTTTTCGTACGATAAAACGGTATTTTTGGCAACAAACAACCTGTGCTGCTACAAGATTGCTGGTTTTGTAATTTAAGTGAAGGTGGATATATACAGTCACAGGTGTAAATGAGTAAAATTGAACACCTATCTGAAACGTATATGATATTAAAGAGGGAATTATGCAGAGGCTAACATAGAGACCTGCAGTTACTAGAAATGAGTTTATCCAATATGTTCAGGCTGCCCATATATCAGGAAAATTTCAATAGCAAACTGTTTATAATAAAGTATTCCACTACATGTCTACACTTAGTCATGGTTGAACTTTATTCCAGTGTTCTTTATAGATAGAGCTTGTCTGTGTTGCCGTGGGCCCCCCCCCTCCCGCTCCCACGCCGTGAATTTACAGTGGTAGATGGCTGCTTAAAAATTCTCTAGCTAACTACATAACATCTTCAATCTCTAATCTAACTAAATTGGAAGGTGTGACAGCTAAGTAGAGGTTTTCGAGTTGTGCAGAATTAGAATTTATTCGCTGAGTGTTTGGCCACAGCAGAGCGCAAAGTCATATCCCTATGAGACGCTGAGAGACATGAGGCTGGAAACAGGAAACGCTGTTCTAGGTAAAACGAGGTCATGTATTTTTTCAGCAATCGCAACCATACCATCCAGTCGGAGGACGTTCGCACAAACATCTCACCCTGCTCGTATTCTGTTAATATCATTTGTTGGCCGCCAAAATTAAGGAAGCGCGAAAAAGGGCGATCTTAATTGATGATGCACAGATTTTAACCCTCAATTATCGCATGATCTGGAAATTTCGATCACCTTAAAAACCTTGCCGATTTCAACTTTGTCGATAAAAATCGCTCAACACTACCAACTAGAAGAAATATGAAAAAAATTACAACTCATTGAACAAAAAGTAATGACTCCCAGATGTAGGTTTTTAAGGTGCAAAAGTAGGAAAATGTAAGCAAAAACTATGCACATATAACATTGCTTGATTCACACTGACGTGTGTCAGAAAGTTAACGTGCAAATGACAGTGGATGGTTGAGAGCAAAAATAAAAGTCCAATGGTACCTTTTTTTTGTATTCCCACAAAGAACAAAAGTATTTAAATATATTGCATAAACAATGTATATGTGTATATATATTTAGTATATATATATATTATATATATATATTTTATTTTATTATATATATTTATATATAGTACTATATATTTTATATATATATATATATTTATATATATATATATATATTTATATATATATTATATATATATATATTATATATATATATATAATATAAAATATATATACTGTTTATAATTATATATATAGTTGAGAGAAGGTGCAGTCGACGTCGCAGAGGATGGATATTTTTCTAGGGTTCTGTTTATGTGGCTTTAGGTAAGCCTCTGGACTGATGCGTGTCATACTGAAGAGGCTGGGCTCGTGAAGGAAAGGGCGACATGTAGGGTCAGTAACACTATGTTACCGACACAGTGTTAGTATAGCGGTTTCCAGATCGCGTAGTCTGGGTCGCTTTCATGGGAGTGGTCAAAGGAGCGGGTGGGTGGACACTTCCTGCGGCCCAGGTGAGGATGGTATTAGGGCTATTAACCTGGGCCTGCAGGCTTGTGGGTGTTCTTCCTGTGGACCTTGCTGCTAAGAGGGAAAACGCGCTTTGACCGTCTAATGGTGCAGGACAGAGAAGAACGCTCTGTATAGCTAGAGACTCAGCCGAGCCAGCATTTTTGTTTGTGTTGATGGCCTGAAACTTTAAGGCTTTGGTTTTTTGTTTTCTACTGCAAATAAAACCTGCAGAGCTGATTTTAAACTTTACTTCTGTTTCACGGTCCGGTCTGTTGACAGCCCTGCTGCAATACTGGTTTCGTGATGCTAACCCCACATTTAAGGTGTCTCGGATGCGGCATACAGACTTAATGGGAGGCATAAAGTATTTAAAAGGACATGGCGGCAGGTACGCAAAACCGTTGCTACCGGCAACAAACCCTGACAGGGTCTGGAAAGTGCTGTGAACCTATGTCCTGGTTAAAGCTGCAGCAGGCAAGCAAGCAGAGACGGACCAAAATGACGATAACGTCTAAGCAGCTGATCAGGCTAACCAGCAGCTACATTAGATGACTGCCAATCAACAAAAGGTGCATGGCGGAGGTTGAGAGTCCAGGAGACCCAATTCCACTGCTGATAGAGGCTAACCGCTCCGCCCTTCAAGAGCAGCAACATATTAACAAGCAGTCTCCAATGAGCAAATGGTCTTGGCGGGTGGCGCACAGTGTACAGAGGTTGCCATGTTCGATTCCCGCCACCCGCGCCGCGGTTCAGTCGTCCATGCAGAATATGATGCTCACGACGATGTTGAGGCCTCTGCCCCGAGTCTTCAGAGGGTAGCAGAGCGAGAAAGGTTACAGTGGTCAGTGGGACGAGGTAGTGGCGCCCTTCTAAGTGGGGCAGCCCCGAAAAGTACTTTGACCTGGGGGAGAGGATGGGGCTCAGTTGGACTAGCAAAGTTAAAAGAGCGAGATTCTGGCACGCTTGGGGGTGACGACCACGGTCGGGCATTGTCGAGTGCATAACTGGACTTTATTTGGACCGGTACCAGTGCTTCCCAGATGTCGACTTGGTCCACCTGGTGAAAAAATGGCTTACAGCGGAGGAGTCTACGCCTCAGCCCTGATGGTCGAAAAGGTGGTCCTCGACAAGCTTTATCCGCTGCCTACCTTCTGAGATTCAGCGCTGGGCGGACAAGGTGACCCCAGGGATGGAGCACCTCGTAATACCTCATTGAGAGGTACAAGGCTACGGAGGAATTGCAACGGAGGTACCTCCAGGCCGCTCCAACCCCGGGGAAAAGAAAATCGTCCGGGTCTCGGGTAAGACTATCCCATATCCCAGGGGGGTGGGGAGTGCCCCAAGGGGTGGTGCGCCGAGGGAGCCCAATGGAGGAAGGAAATCTCCCAGATGGACAGTCCAGGCAAGGCAGAGTCTCCAGGGAGATCGAGGGCCGCATACTATGTTGGCGGTGTCATGGACTTGGAAATGTGGGCCGCAAACTGTCCCTCACCGTAGAGCCCCTTGGAGGTCACTGTTCGCACGGCCCGTGTTTTCCGCAGAGACTGCATCAGAGACTGTCCAGCACTGTGTAACAGTAAGGTCAATGGCTACCCCATAACTTGCCATGTTGGACTAGGGCAGGCCTGGTCACTGGTGCACGCCAGCTGAATGGAACCCCACATCCCACACTGGGCGCGTAATGGGGCTGCTGTGCGTCCATGGGGACACCAAGGAGTACATACCGCTGTAGTATATCTTGAAATCCTTGTGGGGGCATCTCCATGTAGTGGGGGGTGTTACGGGCCTAATGCACACAGGATCTGGGAAGAGAGCTTTCCTTATTTGGGACATATGGCTCCATCCAGTAACGATCTAAAGTTGTCGTGATATTGCTGTTCTGTGTTGATCCTGAACCTTTGACCCAGAGGCTTCAGTTTCAGGCAGTCGGGTGACCCAGATGAGTGGGCAAACTTTCCCCTAGAGTGCTCACAGGTGGAGGACTGCGACAGGAAGAGGTGGCTGCTATGCCTGACCTGGGAGTCTCCGTGATAATTTCGGAAAACGGCCGAGCTTAGAGGACCCCACCTTAGTGAGGGCCAGAGAAATTGTTAAGCGTGGTGGTTGGGAGCACCAATACCCAGGGGCGATACCAAAGTTGTCCCCATATGGCAGTTAACCAAGAGCTGCGTACCAAGTCGACAAGGTCCGGGGGGAGGTTGTGGAACAGCTGTGGTACCCAGCCTATCGATGAATGGTCTTGGACCTTGCGCCACAAGCACTGTGTAGGGGGTCACTTAGGACGGAAAAAAACCAAGGAGCGCATCCTCCAACGGTTTTTTGGCCAGGGATCCAAGTTGAGGTGAAACGGTTACTGTTGAGTTTGACCAGAGTGTGTTAACGCTCCAATTGCCGCATTACCGCAGTTCCCCTTGTACCGTTACCTTCAAGAGATCCATTTGAAAGGGTGGCCATGGATTGTTGGGCCTAGTAAGGTCCGCCAGGGATTATAAATGAATATTTGGTGTTGTTAGACTACGCCACGCGTTACCCAGAGGCAGTTCCTTTGCGAATACCTCGTTCAAAGGGATTGCACAAGGAACTATTTCAGATGTTTTCCCGTCGGTATGCCAAAGGAAATTCGTTCGCAGACCAAGGGAACTCCTTTATGTCGAAAGTCATGAAGGAGTTGGTAAAGCTATTTTGCATCAAGCACTTGCGGGACGTCGGTCTACCACCCACAGATGACGGCACTTGTTGAGAGGTTCAACAAAGGACACTAAAAAAATATGCTTAAGAGACGTGGTCAGTAAGGATGGGAAGGACTGGGATGTTCTGCTGCATATCTAATGTTTTCTGTGAGTGTGGTCCCCAGTCTTCAAACGGGGTTCTCCTCCATTTTGAGTTGGTCTATGGTAGCGTTCCACGGGCTCCTGGATATAGCAAGGAGATTGGGAGGCACGAGTCCACCCGTCATAGAAGGTTATTGAGCACATCTCCCTATGCAGGACGAATTGCTGCGGTAATGCCCATTGTGAGGGAACATTCTACAGCAGGCACAAGAGGCCCAAAGCTGGGTCTATACGGTCGCCAAGTGAGGAACTTCAAACCCCGGGATCGGGTATTAGTGTTGTGCCCACGGCTAGAAAGTAGGTTCCTTGCAAAAATGGCAGGGCCTTATGAAATAATCGAAAGATGGGAGAGGGAAAACTATAAAGTGTCCCGCCGGGTAGGCGTAAAACCTGAACAACTGTCCACGTAAACCTAATTAAGCATGGAAGGATCGAGAGACATGGCTTGCAGTTGAGTTTTGGTTGTTATGCGCCCCCCTGTAGGTGTCGTTCGAGGTGTGTGTGTGTCAGAATCTTGTCCATGTCAGAAACAGGAGACCAGTGAGTTTGTACACGCAATTCTGATATATTTTTCAGAATACCAGGACGTACGAATGTCATCTAACATGACATTGTTAAGGATCGGGGTGAAAGTGCCGTTGAAACCGTACGGATCCCAAGAGCCGCAGCGAGCTATATCGAGAGGTCCAGGAAAAATGTTGGATCTCGGGGTTATTGAGGGTGCCCACCCCCCCGGGCGTCCAGAAGCGAGTGGTCCAGCCCAGTTTTGCTGATACCAAAAACCGATGGCTTTATCGCTTCTGCAATGACTTTCGAAAGCTTTAAGAAGTGTCAAATTTGACGCCTACCATGCCAGGGTAGATGAGCTAAATTGAGGGCTAGGTCTGCTAGTTACTTCTCCACCTAGACCTAACTTAGGGCTACAGGCAGGTTCCCTTATGATGAGCCAAAGAAAAGTCTGCCTTGCCCCACCGGACGCCTATACCAGTATATCTGCTTACGTTTGTTTGGCATGGGCTCGGCAACTTTCAGAGGTTGTGGGATATTAGTTTTTTTTTTTTTTTTCCTCAAGCCCCATCGTCGGTAGCGTCAGATACCTGGACGACAATTATATTTAGGGAGGACTGGGGGTCAGCCACCTCCCAAGGTAACAGGCCGTGCTTAATTCTGAGAGAAGCGGGGGCTAACAGCGAATCCTAAGAAATTCGGCCTGGGGTTGGGAGGAAGGCCCGGTATTGGGATATTGTCAAGGACAGAAGCATTATAAAACCCCAAATCAACAAGGTTCAAGCTATTCAGGAATGGCCACAGCCCACAACAAAAAAGGCAGGTGTGCTCTTTCTAGGTATTGAGGGTTAATACGGGATTTTATTCGAACTTCGTAGTATAGCGGCACCTTGTCGGATGGGACACGACACAGTAAGTTCCGTTATGGTCACTTGGAACTCACGAGAGCAGAGAGGCGTTTCAGTGTTAAAAGTTGGACCTTTGTCGACAGCCAGTACTGGTAACTCCAATTTTAAGAAAGAGTTTATTGTGCAGACGGATGCATCTGATGTGGACTGGGTGCAGTGCTTTCAAGAGATAGACGGAGAGGAACATCCGGTCACCTACCTATGTAGGAAGCATAAACCATGCTGCAGAAAAAAACTACAGCATTGTCGAACAAGAGTGCTTGGCCATAAATGGGCCCTCGAGTCCCTTCAATATTACTTGTTGGCCGACACTTCCGATTAATCACGGATCACCTCTCCGTTTTACTTGGATGTGGCAAGGCGACAGGAAAGGAACGCAAGGGTCACAAGGTGAGTTCAAGTTTACAGTGGAGCAAGAGCAGGGAAGGTTACAAGGGTAATGCAGATGCTCTTTTCACCAGAACACACTGATATGGGGGCCAAATGTGTCTGACCCACAGAACTCGACAGAGGGGGAGGGTATGTGAGAAGGGTAGGCAGGCGACGTCGCAGAGGAAGTTTTTTTTCCCCTAGGGTTTCTGTCTTATGTGGCGTTAGGTAGCCTCTGGGACGATGCGTGTCACGAGAGGCCTGGGTCGGTGAAGAAGGGCCGGACATTGTAGGTGTAAGTAACACTATGTTATGAACAGTGTTAGTATAGCGGTTCCAGTCCGACTTAGTCTGGGTCGGCTGTTCTGGAGTGGTCAAAGTGCAGGGTGGGTGGCCACTACCACTGCCCAGGTGAGGTGGTATTAGGACTATAAAGTGGCCTGCAGGCTTGTGGGTGGTTCTCTGTGGACCTTTGCTGCTACGAGGAACACGCTGTGACCGTTTAATGGTGCAGGACAGAAGAGGGACGCTCTGTATAGCTAGAGCTCAGCCGAGCCAACATTTTTGTATTGTGTTGTTGGCCTGGACTTTAAGGCTTTGTGTTTTTGTTTTCCCTGCAAATAAAACCCCACGCTGGCTGGATTGGAACTTTATTCTGTGTCCACTGTCCGGTCGGTTTTAAAGCCCTGCTGCTACCTGTCGTGAGGCTAACCCCACATATATTACCATTAGTATATATATGTATATTGTGATATATATATATTATATATATTATATAAGTATATATTATATATATATATATATATATATATATATATATAAAAGATAGATAGATATACGCGCATGTATAGTTTTCCAGTCTTTAAAGATATTTACACAGATTTAATGACAGATTTCCTTTGAAATGAAGGAGGAAAGCAGATTTCTATATCGGAAGTAATAAACATTAAGAATTCCAGTGAAGATTCTTCCAAAAAATACAGTATCTCACCAAAGTGAGTAAACCTCTCAAACTGTTGTAAATATTGTATTATATCTTTTTATGGGACAACACTGAAATTATGGCACTTTGATTCAATGTGAATGTAAATTTGGTGTTCCTTCAAAATAACTTAACAGATAGCTGTCTAAACTGCTGGCAACAAAGTGAGTACACCCCTAATTGAAAAATGGGTACAAATTGTGCCAATGTGTCAATATTTTGTGTGACCTCCATTATTTTCCAGCACTGCCTTAACTCTCGTCCATGAACTTTATAAGAGCTTCACAGGTTAACACTGGAATCCTCTTCCACTCCTCCAAAATGACATCACAGAACTAGTGGATGTTAAAGACCTTGCACTCCTCCCCCTATCACCCCCCCCCCCCCCCCCCTTGTGAGGATGTCCATAGATGCTCAATAGGGTTCAGTTCTGGAGACATGCTTAGCCACTCCAGTACCTTTGCCTTCATTTTCTTAAGCAAGACAGTGGTCGTCTTGGCAGTGTAGTTTGGGTAGTTATGTGGGAATACTGCTCTGCAGCCCAGTTTATGAGGGGAACAGTATATGTCCCAGTATACGTTGGCATCCATGTTTCCTTCAATGAACTGTAGCTCCTCACAGCTGGCAGCACTTATGAAGCCCCAAACCATGGCACTTCCTGTGTCATTCTTGACTGTAAACAAGACACACTTGTCTTTATCCTGCCCACCTTGTTGCTGCCAAGCATGCTTAACACCATCTAAAACTAATATGTTTATCTTGGTCTCATCAGACCACAGGACATGGTTCCAGTCAACCATGTCCTTAGTCTTCTTGTCTTTAGAAAAAACATTTGCAGGTTTTCTTGTACTTCATCCTCAGTAAAGGCTTCCTTCTCGGAAGACAGCCTTACAGACCAATTTGATGCAGTATGCAAAGTATGATCTGAGCACAGACAGGTTAACCACTCACCCTTTAAACCTCTGCAGCAATGCTGAAAGGACTCGTATGGAAAATGGCGAGGCCTGTTCTGAGTAGAACCTGAGTAGTCTTGTTAAACCGCTATATGGTCTCAGCCACCATGCTATAGCTACTATAGCTAAGTTTCAGGGTGTTGGCAATCTTCATATGGCCTAGGCCATCTTAATGTAGAGCAACAATTCTTTTTTTCAGATTCTCAGAGAGTTATTTGCCATGAGGTGCAATTTGCGCAATTCATGTGACCTTAGTGAAGAGGTGTGAGGGGATGATTTTTTTGGGGGGGGGATAAACACCAAATTTAGACACCACCTGTCCCATTCACACCCTCGATCCTTGTAACACTAATGACACCGTAGAGGGATACAGCAAATTAGACACAATTTGTTCATTTTTACTTAGGGGTGTACTCACCTTCTTGCCAGAGGTTTAGACATTGATGCACAAAGGAAAAATAGTCAGCTCACCTATATAGCAGTGGTCTGTCACACTCCGCACGTCCCCTGCTCCAGTAGCATAGAACATATAGGCAAATAAGCCAAGGATTGGGAACAGCGTATTGAAGACAGCCAAAAAATGTAGATGATAAAAAATCTCATATTTATTCATATCGTAATGAATAAAAGTTTTAGAAGGAAAATAGAGAAACATGAAAAGACTTCCTCAAAAAAGATGACTGAGCGTTTCTGGCACGTCCGTGCCCTTAGTCATAGCAAGTTGTTATACACATCTGTCAGTTTAAATAGTTACACAACTCTAAAATCATTACAGACAGAGACTACTCACCTGTCGGCACATCATCAACGCTAATGGCAACCAGATTCGCACACTTCGGGAACGCCGACAGCCTTTGGTAAAACCGGAAGCTGTCAGAACGGCATAATTCTCTCAGGTTCCTGTTCTGCGCAATGTGCAAAACATACCACAAATGGGTATTGGCAATATCATAGACATGTGCAGTGTATACAAGGACCCCAAGACAAGCAGTGACGCGGGATTCCCAGTTTCTGCAACTAATAAAATATGATATGTTGTCGCAATAGAGCATGGATAAAGGGTACAATGTGTATATACCTTGCATATAATTAAACGTCATACTAGAATAACTAAGATTTTGTGTTATATATAAGGAATTTCTGTGCTGATCTTTTATGCCACCAGCGCTAGCAACGTGCCTGCAGAAAAACAATCATTTTCAAGTGAGCAGTTAAACAATGTGTAATACAAGACATTATATACAGATTTCCAATAGTAAACAAACATTAATCTAAAGGTTAGTTTATATAATTTATTATTGATTTATTTTTAATAAAAAAGCATGGTTTCTTGCATTTTTTAATAGTGAAACATGTTCTTTTTAAAAATTGAGCCCATTGGAAAGGGGGGTTTTAGTGAAATTTTTCCAAAGCCCCCCGTCCGGAGTCTATTCAAAAAACTCCCCCTCTTTTTGAGTTAAGTACCCCTTTTAAATTCAAAAATTTGAGGAATTGGTTTTACCATTGTGCATTCAATAAAATGTTTTGCTACATTCGACTTTACCGATCGGTTGACTAAACACCCCTGAGGTGCTCAAGTTCTTTTTTTTAATTTTTTTAATAGTCGAACCCTACTTTAGACATGAGGGTAGGATGGGGAATTTCTCAAAAATTGGGGTTTTCGCTCACTTCGCCGAATTTCCCGAAAAAATAACTTGGGTCCGAATTACTTCGGGCCCAATCACTTTAAAAAAACAACATTTCCAGGCGCAAAGCCTGAGGGTGCTGTAAATGTTGTTCATGCTTAAAAAAGCAGAGGGGACTTGGGTTTGGGCTTAACAATGTTGTGTTTTGTATTACACCCCATGATGCCGCAGCTTTAGAATCGCTTCCTATTTAAAATCCCTGGGACTTTAAGAGGGGAAAACTGACTAAAAACTGAAGGGGAATGTTGCCTTTTTTAAAATCATGCCAGCAAAAGCTGGAAAAAAAAAAAGCTGAGAGCTCAGGTGCAACATTAGGGCAGAGTGGGAGTGACGGCGGAGCCACAGCAATGAGGTCAACATTGGCACAAGACATTCTGGGGTGGCAAAAAGTAATAGGCCACAGAGGGCACAAGACACGTGTGGAGGTTTCGGGAGCAGCGACAGCACAGCAAAGGCAGACAGTGGCACAATGGCATTCTGGAGGTGGCAAAAAAAGGAGTAGGGTACAGAGTGGCACAATGACCACAGTGTGGAGGTCACGGCAGGCACCAACAGCAGCAACTGATGTCAATAGTGGCACAATGACGTTCTGGAGGTGCAAAAACGGAGTAGGCCACAGAGTGGCACAATGACAGAGAGTTGAGGTGACGGCGGCAGCAGCATGCGGTCAGACAGTGGCACAATCACATTTTGGAGGTGTCAAAAACTGGATTAGGCCACAGAGTGGCACAATGACAGAGTTGAGGTGACGGCAGCAAGCAGCAAGAGGTCAGAACAGTAGCACAATGACCATTCTGGAGGTTGCAAAAACAGGAGGTAGGCCACAGAGTCGCACAATGACACAGTGTGAAGGTCACGGCAAGCCAGCCACAGCAGCAGCATATGGTCAGACTTTGCACAATGCATTCTGGAGGTGCCAAAAACAGGAGTAGGCCACAGATTGTCACAATGAACAGTGTGTAGGTCAACGGCAGTAGCCCACAGCAGCAACAAGATGACAGATAGTGCCACAATGACATTCGTGGAGGTGGCAAAACAGGAGTAGGCCATAGAGTGGCACAATGCCAGATGATGGAGGTGACGGCGGCAGCAGCAGCATGAGGTCAGACAGTGGCACAAATCACATATTCTGGAGGTGGCAAAAACTGTAGTAGGCCACAGAGTGGCAAAATGACACAGTGTGGAGGTCACGGCAGCAGCCACAGTAGCAACATGAGGTCAGACAGTGGCACCAATGACATTCTGGAGGTGCAAATACAGGAGGTAGGCCACAGAGTGGCACAAAAAAATGACAGAGAGTGAGGTGAGGTCGCACAACATGAGGTCCAACAGTGGCACAATGACTATTCGTGGAGTTTGCAAAAACAGAGTAGGCCACAAAGTGGCACAATGACAGAGAGTGGAGGTGACGCGCAGCAGTATGAGGTCAGACAGTGCACAAGTGACATTCTGGAGTGGCAAAAACAGGAGTAGGCTATAGAGTGGCACAAATGAACAGTGTGAAGGTGACGGCAGTAGCGCACAGCAGCAACATGTGTCAGAAAGTGGCACAATGACAATCTGGAGATTGCAAAAAGTTGTAGTGGTGCCGACAGAGTGGCACAATGACACAGTGTGGAGTCACGTCCTAGCAGCCACAGCACAACAATGAGTCAGACAGTGGCACCATACATTCCCCCTGAGGAGGCAAAACCAGGAGTAGCCCACAGAGTAGCAACAATGACGAGGCCGGAGGTGACGGCGGCAGCAGCAATGAGGTCAGAAAGTGCACAATGACATTTTGGAGGTGCAAAAACAGGAGTAGGCCACAGAGTGGCACAATGACACAGCGTGAAGTGACACTGCAGTAGCCACAGCACCAGCAAGGAAGTCAGACAAGGCAAAATGACATTCTGGAAGGTGCAAAAACAGAGTTGACCAAAGAGTGGCACAATGACAAGAGATTGGAGGTGTGACGCGGCAGCAGCATGAGGTCAGACAGTGGCACATCACATTCTGGTAGGTGGCAAGAACTAGGTGTAGAGCCACAGAGTGGGCACAATGACAGAGAGTGGTAGTGACGGCTGCAGCGACATGAGTATTAGACAGTGGTTACTAGATGTCGATTCTGGAGGTGGCAAAACAGGAGCAAGGCCACAGAGATGGCATCAAAGACATAGAGTGGAGGTCACGGCAGCAGCCACCCAGCATCATAAGTGGTCAGACAGTGGCACAGTATGACACTCTGGAGTTGGCAAAAAACAGGAGTAGGAACAGAGTTGGCACAATGACATAGAGTGGAGGTTACGGCGCAGCAGCATGAGGTCAGATCAGTGACACAATCACTTCTGGAGGTGGCAAAAACGGAGTAGGCCCTACAGATTGTTGTGGTGGCACAATAACAGAGAGTTGGAGGCGACGGCGCAGCAGCATGAGGTCAACAGTTGCACAATGACATTGTGGAGGTGGCAAAACAGAGTAGGCCACAGAGAGGCACAATGACACAGGTGTGGAGTCACGGACAGCACCACAGCAGCGAATATGATGTCAGAAGAGCACCAATGACATTCTGGAGGTGGGCAAAAACTGGAGTAGGCCACAGAGTGCACAATTAAAACAGTGTGGAGGTCACGGCATGCAGCCACAGCAGCAAACAGAGACAGAAGTGCCTCAATGACATTCTGGAGGTGGCGAAAAACTGGAGTAGGCCATAGAGTGTCACAATGAAAGAGAGTTTGATGAGACGTCAGCAGCAGCATGAGATCGACAGTGGCACAATGACATTCTGGAGGGTGGCAAAAACTGGATAGGGCACAGAGTGGCACAATGACAGAGAGTGGAGTTGAAGGCAGCAGCAGCATGAGGTCAGACGTAGCACAGATGACATTCTGGAGGTGGCAAAAACAGGAGTAGTGCCATCAGAGTGGCACAATGACACAGTGGTGATAGTGTCACGCAGCAGCCACATCAGCAGCATAAGGTCATACATTGGCACCATGACATTCTGAGGTGTCAAAAACAGGAGAGGCCACAGAGTGTCCACAATTGACACAGTGTGGAGGTCACGGCAGCAGCCACAGCAGCAACATGAGTTCAGATAGTGGCACGAATGACATTCTGGAAGGTGGCAAAAACAGGAGATAGGCCACAGAGTGGCACAATGACAGAGAGTGGAGGTGACTTGGGCGGCAGCAGCAGCAAGAGGTCCAGACAGTGGCACATCAACATTCTGGAGGTGGCAAAAACAGTAGTAGGCCACAGAGTGGCACAATGACACAGTGTGGAGGTCACGGCAGCAGCCCACAGCAGCAAATGATGTCATACAGTGGCACAATGACATTCTGAGGTGGCAAAAACAGGAGTAAGGCCACAGAGTAGGCACATGACAAGAGAGTTGAGGTCACGGCGGCAGCAGGTATGATGTCGACGTGGCACAAGCACATCTGGAGGTGGCAAAAACTGGAGACGGCCACAAAGTGGCACATGCCCGAGAGTGGAGGTTACGGCGGCAGCAGCATTGAGGTCAGACAAGGTGGCACAATGACATTACTTGAGGTGGCAAAAACAGGAGTAAGGCACAGAGTGGCACAATGACACAGTTGAAGGTGACGGCAGTAGCCACAGTAGCAACATGAGTCAGACAGTGGCACAATGACATTCTGGAGGTGTCAAAAATTGGGTAGTAGGCGCACAGAGAGGCACAATGACACAGTGTGGAGGTCACCGGCAGCAGCCACAGCACAACATGAAGGTCAGACAGTGGCACAATGAACATTCAGGAGGTGCAAAAACAGGAATTTGCGGCACAGATGTGGCACAATGAGAGAGAGCGGACGTGACGGCGGCAGCAGCAATGAGGACAGATCAGTGCACAATGACATTCTGTAGGTGGCAAAAACAGGAGTAGGCCACAGAGTGGCCAATTGACACAGTGTGAAGGTCACGGCAGTAGCCACAAGCAGCAGCATGAAGTCAGGAACAAGTGCAAAACGTGACATTCTGGAGGTGGTAAAAACCTGTAGTAGGCACAAGTGAACAATGACACAGTTGTGGAGGTCACGGCAGCAGCCACAGCAGCAACAAGAGGTCAGACCGTGGCCACAATGACATTCCCTGGAGGTGGAAAAAACAGGAGTATGCCACAGAGTGGCACAATGACAGAGAGTGGTTGTGACGGCGGCAGCAGCATGAGGTCAGACAGTGGCACAATCACATTCTGGATGTTGCAAAAACAGAGGTAGGCCACATAGTGGCACAATGACCAGAGAGAGGAGGTGACGGCGGCATCAGCATGAGTTTAGACCGTGGTAAAATGACATTCCTGGAGGTGGCAAAAACAGGATGTAGGCCACAGAGTTGCACAATGAACATAGTTGTTGGAGGTCACGGCAGCAGCCACCAGCAGCCAGCATGAGGACAGACAGTGACACAATCACATTCTGGAGTGGCAAAAGCTGGAGTAGGGCACAGAGTGGCAACAATAACAGAGAGTGTTAGGTGACTCGCAGCAGCATGAGGTCAGACAGTAGCACATTAACATTGCTGGAGTGGCAAAAACAGGATAGGCCAACAGAGTGGCACCAATGACAGAGAGTGAGAGGTGACTGCTGCAGCAGCAGCATGAGGTCAGACAATGGCACAAACACATCTGGAGGTGGCAAAACACAGGGAGTAAGGCCACAGAGTGGCACAATGACACAGTGTGGAGGACACGCAGCAGCCACAGCAGCAACTATGAGTCAGACAGTGGTACAATGACATTCTGGAGGTGGCCAAAAACAGGAAGTATGCCACATATGGCACAAAGACATAGTGTGGAGGTCACGGCAGCAGCCACAGCAGCATGAATAAGGGCAGACATGGCAAAATGACACTCTGGAGTGGCAAAACAGGATAGACACAGAGTGGCACAATGACAGAGAGTGGAGGTGAAGGCGGCAAGCAGCATGAGGTCAGACAGTGACGACAATCCATCTGGAGGTGCAAAAACTGGAGTAAGGCCACAGAGTGGGCACAAATAACAGAGAGTGGAGGCGACGGCGGCAGCAAGCATGGGTCAGACAGTAGCACAATGACATTGGTGGAGGTGGCAAAAACAGGATGTAGGCCACAGAGTGGCACAATGGACACAGTGTGAGGTCACGGCAGCAGCCACAGCAGCAATATGAGGTCAACTGGCACCATGACATTCTGGAGGATGTCAAAACTGGAGTAGGCCACGAGTGGCACAATGAAACAGTGTTGGAGGTCACGGGCAGCAGACACAGCAGCAACATGAGGTCAAGAAGTGGCGCCTATGACAGTTACCTGTAGGGGTGTCAAAGAACTGAAAGTAGCCAACAGAGTGGCACAAGACATAGAGTTGAGGAGACGGCGGCAGCATCATGAGCATCAACAGTGGCACAATGACATTCTGGAGGTGGCAAAAACTGGAGTAGGCCACAGAGTGGCACAAGACACGTGGTTGGAGGTCACGGCAGCCGCCACAGCAGCAACCTTGGAGGTCAGATAGTGCACAATTACATTCTTAGAGAGTCAAAAACATTAGTAGGCACAGAGTGGCACAATGACAGAGAGTTGAGGTGACGGCGGCAGCAGCATGAGGTCAGACAGTGGCACAATCACATTTTGGAGGTGGCAAAAACTGGATTAGGCCACAGAGTGGCACAATGACAGAGAGTGGAGGTGACGGCAGCAGCAGCATGAGGTCAGACAGTAGCACAATGACATTCTGGAGGTGGCAAAAACAGGAGTAGGCCACAGAGTGGCACAATGACACAGTGTGAAGGTCACGGCAGCAGCCACAGCAGCAGCATAAGGTCAGACATTGGCACAATGACATTCTGGAGGTGGCAAAAACAGGAGTAGGCCACAGAGTGGCACAATGACACAGTGTGGAGGTCACGGCAGCAGCCACAGCAGCAACATGAGGTCAGATAGTGGCACAATGACATTCTGGAGGTGGCAAAAACAGGAGTAGGCCACAGAGTGGCACAATGACAGAGAGTGGAGGTGACGGCGGCAGCAGCAGCATGAGGTCAGACAGTGGCACAATCACATTCTGGAGGTGGCAAAAACTGTAGTAGGCCACAGAGTGGCACAATGACACAGTGTGGAGGTCACGGCAGCAGCCACAGCAGCAACATGAGGTCAGACAGTGGCACAATGACATTCTGGAGGTGGCAAAAACAGGAGTAGGCCACAGAGTGGCACAATGACAGAGAGTGGAGGTGACGGCGGCAGCAGCATGAGGTCAGACAGTGGCACAATCACATTCTGGAGGTGGCAAAAACTGGAGTAGGCCACAAAGTGGCACAATGACAGAGAGTGGAGGTGACGGCGGCAGCAGCATGAGGTCAGACAGTGGCACAATGACATTCTGGAGGTGGCAAAAACAGGAGTAGGCCACAGAGTGGCACAATGACACAGTGTGAAGGTGACGGCAGTAGCCACAGCAGCAACATGAGGTCAGACAGTGGCACAATGACATTCTGGAGGTGGCAAAAATTGTAGTAGGCCACAGAGTGGCACAATGACACAGTGTGGAGGTCACGGCAGCAGCCACAGCAGCAACATGAGGTCAGACAGTGGCACAATGACATTCTGGAGGTGGCAAAAACAGGAGTAGGCCACAGAGTGGCACAATGACAGAGAATTACTCTGATGTTACAGCAATTCTGCTCACCTTATTTAGCTGTACAAATTTGGTACAGCTCAATTTGCATGTGTAAAGGGCGTCTCAGGATAAGAAGCTTTCACAATCCTCTTCACTCTTCCCGCATGTGTAGGCAGCAGCTCAGGTCCTCCCGGCACACAGTCATGAATGACTTCGGGACAAGATAAGTATAGGAACGGAACTAAATATAAGATTTCCTCGGGGGTCCTAGTAGCGCTTCCTTAGTAGTATAACATAGAAGTATTATGGTTTAAAATACTCACTATAAACCAACTATTTTTCCGTTAGTTTATTTAAATAGAAATTCAAGGCTATGCGTTTCTCAGTCAGCTTCACTGCTTCCTCAGGCAGTGCATCTGACTTAAAGCAAGCGATTGACTTGTTCATTTCTGTGCATAGCTCAGATTCAACTTGCCCACAGATTCAGTGGGAGGCCCTAAAGTGTATGTTGCGGGGAATACTTATAAAACATGGCTCTCGTCTCAAGGTAGAGGCCTTGGCTAAACTTCGTTCCCTTTTGACACAGCTAGTCTCATTGGAAACTATACACAAATCGATGGAGAACAAAAATAAAAGATACCGTCATCTCTGCTCCAGCTCCTTTTATACCTGGAGTAATAAACCAGGCAAATTCCTTGCGCCTGCACTCAGGGAGAAGAGAGTGGCCCTATTCGTACCCTGCATCAAGACTTTGGAGGAGCGGATAGCCTACCTGACGGAGGATATCTTATCAACCTTCCACAAGTACTATTCCTCTCTGTATAATCTCCCTCAGTCCCAAATAAACTCCATACTTCTGCAGGCCCATCTGCAACAGACGGCCCTTCCGCACCTACCTGCACACTCCCTTGCCTCTCTGGAGGAACTGTTCACAGCGGAGGAACTCCAGACAGCAATCTCATCCCTACCCTCTGGGAAAAGTCTTAGCCCAGATGGCTATACGGCCTTGTTCTACAAGTCCTTGAGAGAGGAGTTATCATTCCCTCTCCTAAAGGTTTTCAATCCGACTTCCGGGCTTCCCCTTTTGACCCTGCCTTTCTATGAGCTCATATAGTGGTCATCCCAAAAGAAGGCAAAGACCCTTCGTTGTGTCAGACTTACTGCCCCATATGCTTAATAAACACTGATGCCAAAATATTTGCTAAAATAATAGCTCTTAAAATTAATCCCCTACTAGATACTCTTATCCATCCGGACCAGGTCAGCTTCGTTCCCTCCAGAGAGGCGAGAGACAACACACTCAAAACTTTTTCTTTGATCCAACATGTCCGCTCAAAACAGATTCCGTGCATTTTCCTGTCGTTAGACGCGGAAAAGACATTTGATCGGGTGGCGTGGCCTTTCCTGAACGGTGCCTTAGAATCCCTAGTTTTTTTTTTAAATATTCCTCTCTCATCCCTTTCCCCTTTACCTCTTCCCTCCTTCCCTCTTACCCTGCTCTCCACTTATCTCTCCTGACCGGACGAGCACCTTTTCCTATTATTGTAAGCATCTATGTCCCGAGATGCTCATGCAGTTCTGAGAACTGCTTTCTTGCTAGTGAATAGACCACCTGATAGTTATAGCCTTTTGTGACGAGCAAATGGTTTTGCAGTTAGGTATTAGTTGCTTGGCCCCTCCTTTTTTAGGCCTCAGTTTGTGTTATGCTAGTGTTAACTACGGTTAATTGTTCTTTCAGTCTGGCTCCGGTGCTTCCTCTCTTCTTTCTATCTATCGGGGGACCCTACTATACATCTACCATTTTTACTGCCTAATGGCTAGCATTTGCATAACTACCCTTAATGTTAAGGGTTTCAATCCCCTGAAAAGAGATCACTGATTCTGTATAATTTACACAAACAAAAGTCGTGGACAGTTTGCATCCAGGAGACTCATCTTCTCACCTCCCATATCTAATCATATAAACAGATACTTTCCTGCCTGGTGCCATAATAGTAGCATGACATCCAAAGTGAAGGGAGTGGCTATCTTCTTTTACAAGTCATTGCCAATTACCATTCTGGACACGTTCAGGGATCACAATGCCAGGTCCCTATTTGTGAAGTTTAGTTTGGAGGGTCAAGTCTATACCTTAGCGAATGTTTATGTCCCTAACACTGGGCAACTTTCCTTTCTAACCAAGGTCCTGGATAACCTCACTTGCTTCGCCCAAGGTCATATTATCCTGTGTGGTGATCTTAATCTTGCTCTGCATCCTCTCCCCTGTATATATCCCCTGTATGCCTGATAGGACTTTTTAGCTAAACTTCACCCCTATCCTCTCCAGAATTAAACAAGACCTTCTGAAGTGGGACAGAAGGGTTTTCTTCTGGATCGGGAGAATCAACATCTTTAAAATTAATATTTTACCTCGCCTATTTTATCTCTTTCAAGCCATTCCACTCTTAATCCCTAAGTCCTTCTTCAAAGACCTGCGCAAACTGACCTACCAATTTGTTTGGTCACACGGACACCTCAGAATAGCAGAAACTACCTTGTTTCACCCTAAGTCAGAGGGAGGTTTATCCCTGCCAGACTCCTAAACTTTGGATCTCCCTTGAAACACGGTGTCACAAAGCTCCTATAGTGGCCCTCCCATGGTTACCACATTCTATGTTCTCAAGGGGCCTTCTCCGCTCCGTCCCCCTAGTTGCAAAGGTATCAGTCTCAGTAGGCAGATCCTATGCATCAAAAATGAAGTTATACTCTCGCGGAGGCCCCTGTTCCCCCATCCTTGGAAATCCGACAGTCCCAGAGTCACTTTCCTCAGCACTCTCCCGTTTGTTAGGGGCCAGCGCCTTATCCTCACCAATGGTGCGGGTCCTCTCTGGGGGGTCGCAGCGAACATATGAAGAGTTGGTGGGTGACTAGGCGACAACACTTTTTGCCAGGTTTCATTATTACTAGCTCTGTAGTCTTTACTCTGAATGGAAACAAACTCTAGACCTACATCGACCCCTTACTATTTTTGAGCAGTGGTGTCTCGGTAAGCATTCAGGGAAGCAACCTCTGTCGAGCTTTTATGTACTCCTGCTTAGTGATTCTTCCATGGAAAAACTCTCCTTTCAAAGGAGCTGGGAGAGAGAACTAAATATGGATCTCTCGATTGAGGACTGGGAAAGGGCATTCTATTTATCACAGAAAACATCTGTTTCTGCCAGGTCCCACGAGCTGAACTATAAAATAATTACTAAACGGGTGCCTGCTTTAGTGAACACTATATGCCCTAGCGTCTCTGACATCTGTTGGCATTGTAAAGCTGAAAGGGCACCATGACTCATATCTGGTGGAGCTGTCCAATATTGTGGCCCTTCTGGCTTAAGGTGCGTGATATAATATATGGGATCACTGGAAAAAAACTGCAAAACAACCTTTCCACCATTCTCCTCTTCAATATTCCCCTACCGACAAAACTCCTGAGATCCCAGCTCCTTACTTTTCTGCTCCTTGCAGCAAAAACGATCATCCCCCACAGCTTGTCCATCCATTACTGACTGGATCAAGGAAATACATGTGCTGCAGAGACTGGAGGAATTTAGGACGGACTCACCCACGCACCATAGCAGATACCTTTGCACCTGGGAGGACTGGATCACCATTTGCAACACAGATCTTTACCATACATGTAAAACAGGTAGTCCTGACATATACCCTATCCGCTACATTGCTTCTGATGTCTTAGTGCAGAATCGAATCTTACACGAGACAGTGCCACTGAGACGACTGAAAGTTTATTTTTCCCCCCTCGTTTAACCGTTCTTAACGTTCCTTAGTTCCTTACGTTCCACCTCCTCACCTCAGCTCAGATGTGAGACTGTATTCCTGCTGTTTGTTTAAACCGTTGTTGCAATATTCTCGATATGTGAAATGGACGTTTCCTATGTGGGGAGCTGATGGCCCCCCTTTCTCGTGACCTATCAGTCTGACCGGGGGATGTGGATGCCTCCTCCCTGCTCTGGGGAATTTTCATTGCTACCAATTCTCGGATTGGAATAGAGTTGACAAATCTGTGTTCATTATTTTTAGAACTGAATTGACATCTTTCTCTGCTAGAACAAATGAGCTTTGTACTTAACACCTTATTGTTGTAAAGATGAACCTTGATGCCGTGGTTAGCCATACCATGTATAATCTCTGACTTGATTATTGTGTGGAATGTTTGATCCTGTTCCCTGTTTTTCTTTACTGTTCTTGAATAAACATTCTTTTGAATAAGGAAAAGAAAAAGTTCACATATTTGGTATCGTCGTGTGCGTAACAACCTAGCCTAAATGTAATGTCATTTAACCCGCGCAATGAACGCTGTAAAAAAATATGACCGAACTGTGATTGCTGTTCATCCCACAGCACACTGAATAGAATAGAAAGTGTTCAAAAAGTCGTATAAGTGCCAAAGTGGTACTAATGAAAATGTCAGTTTTTCCTTGAAAAAAAAAACCCTTACACCACATTATCTTCCGATAGCCACAACTTTATTTTTCCAATGTGGAAAAATAAAAAAGTTGTGGCTATCGGAAAATAATGATGCGTAAATATTGTTTTAGACAATAAAAACACTTTGTAAACTACCATAAATTATTGGATATTGTTGTAATTCTATTGATGACCGCTGTAAAAAATAAAAATAAAAAACACTTCCAGGATTACTGTATGTACTTCAACCTGCTTCCCAAAAATAGATTTAAAGGCAATCAAAAAGCCATTTCCCCCTCAAAATGGTACCAATAAAAACATCAACTCATCCTGCAAAAAATAATCCCCTACACATTTCCATATACAGAAAAATAAAAAAGTTATGGCTCTCAGACTGTGGTGATGCAAAAGCATGTTTTCTTTTTTTTTCAAAGTGTTTTTATTGTATAAAAGCAGTAAAACATAAAAAATAAAGCTGTAATCGTAATGGTATAGCTGTAATCGTATCGACCTGTTGAGTTAAATTAATTTATACCTAGGCCCAGACTGGCAATCTGCCTTATCTGGCAGATTCCTGGTGGACTTCCCCTGATTACACAAACAGCCGCTAGTTGCAAAAGGGCAGTGATAAGAGATGGGATCTGATGTTAGTAAGCAGATACGGCATCAGCGCTGTATGGAGTGATCTCTCTTTCAGGTTTAGCTCTACCTCCAGCAGCAGAGGCAGAATGAAGACTGACAGCAGTACAGTCACAGAGGAACACACCAGTGTGGTTCTCGTGGAGGCGGAGTCCACTGGGCACTGCCTCTCTTCTTCTGAGGTTACTGGCTTTATAACTTTGTTGGTAAGTGGACTGCACATTGTACTGAGTGTCAGTGTGACCTGTACAGAAGCTGCCCAGTGCTGCCATTTCTTTCTTCCCAGGGAGTGGTGCAGCCATCCAGCTCTATTCTCTCTGAAGATGTAAGCTGCCAGCAGTTGTCTGACTCTGCTCTCCCCATGCTCTGAAAGCTGGATGACTCTTTTGCACACTCAGGGAGCAGCTCCTGTAAATGAACATACTAACAAGGGAGGTGTCAGTATAATCTGTCACTGATCCATGGAGGGGCAAACTACCCCAAGACCACTGACACTGTTCTTACAATGCAGCACCCTATGATCTGCAGGCAGAGAACAATGCAAGGGAAGGGAGTGACAGAGAAAGGCAAGCCCTACCTACCTTGTTGACTTGTGCCTTTCTTACCTGAGCCAAGCTCTGCCCATCACAGTGACTTGTGCACTCCTTACCTGAGCAAGCCCTGACAACCAGTGACATGTTCCCTCCTTCCTGTGCCCTATGTACCTCCATGCTTTGTACTACCTCCATGCTTTGTACTGCCTCCTGACTCAGAGGACTGCTACCATGGTTATCTTGAAGTTGCTATTGCTAAAAATAAAAAGCTAATGTGGGGCAAACAGCAACATCAGAATAAATAAAAGATTGCAAGACAGTGGTTCTGTGGGGGCTATTGACAATAATAAGTTACCCAATGTTTACATTTCCAAAAATCAATGCATAAAAAACACAAAGTAAAGGCTTTTGGGAAAAGAGCTAAGGAGTTCCACAGCGCACTCTGTTGGATGTAGGTATCCTCAATCCACATGTGGCTCGAAGGAGCCTTGCAATATGAATGGGATTAGAACCAAACCACTTGAGTTCATTTACAGACAGCTGTTTTGGGGTGTTTGCCCTTCATCAGTGCAGAACAGAAGTTACTGGTTGGCTGATTGAAAGGCAAGAGTAGCTTAGAAGGTGGAAAAAATCTCTCCATGGGTGGAGCCACCAATAAATTGATCAGTGCGAGGACTTACTTGCCTTTCAGACCTCATTGACTGTTTTGCATAAAGCAAACGCTGATGGGAAAAGAGCTGAGGAGCTCCACATTGCATAATATTTGATGCAGTTATTCTCAATTCACATGTAGCCCGCAGGCTCATTGTCAGATGCGTGTTTGGGTCCGTCTTGACAAACCCAAATAGGCATCTAAGGACGTATGTTCACACGGACCCAACACACCGTGTAAACATACCCTTAGGTTACTTTCACACAGCACATTTGTGGTGCAGTTTTAACTGTGCTTCAATTAAACTGGCTTTATTACCAGCAAGTTACTTTTGCTTATCTAAATTGTTTGGAAAGGTGTTTCAAGTACGTAATCAATTACTGTCTTGTGGATTACAAACACAATACTTGATTGATCACTTTCCAAACAGTTTTAATAAGTGAAAGAAGCTGGCTGGTAATAAAGCCAGTTTAATTGGAGTGCAGTTAGGGTGCTTTCACACGGTGCGGTTTTGGTGCGGTTTTGATGCGTTTTTTTGGATGCGATTTTTGTGCAACAATGTACAGCATTAATTACTGTGCCTTCCTGCACAAAAAACGCATCCAAAAAATGCATCAAAAACGAACCAAAACCGCAACATGTGAAAGCACCCTTAGGGTGCTTTCACACAGTACAGTTATGGTGCAGTTTTAACTGCGCTCCAATTAAACTGTCTTTATTACCAGCAAGCTTCTTTCAGTTGTCTAAATTGTTCAAAAAGGTGTTTCAAGGTGTTTCAAACAGTTTAGATAAATGAAAGAAGCTTGCTGATAATGAAGGCAGCTTAATTGGAGCACAGTTAAAAGTGCACCAAAACTGCGCTGTGTGTAAGCACCCTTAGGGTGCTTTCACACAGTGTGTTTTTAGTGCGTTTTTGATGCAGTATTTGGATGCTTTTTTTGTGCAGAAATGTACAGCATCCGAAAAGAATGGCAAAAATGCATCCTTAGATGAGAAATTGCTAAATACTAGCTTCTCTAAAAGTATTTTCACACAGTGCGGTTTTGGTGTGTTTTTTGTTTTTGCAGAAATGCACAGCATTAATTGTTGTACATTTCTGCCAAAAAATGCACCAAAAGCAACCTATGTAAAAGCGTCGCAGTTTTGTGGCAATTTTGGTGCGTTTTTTTGACTTGCAGTACTGCACAGAAATTAAACTGCCTCTATTACCAGCAAGCTTTTCAGTTATCTAAAAGGTGCTTTCACACAATGCGGTTTTTTGGTGTGTTTTGATGCATTTTTGGATGCATTTTTTGTGCAGAAATGTACAGCATTATTTGCTGTGCCTTTCTGCACAAAAGCCGAATCAGAAAAATGCATCAAAACTGCTTGTGATTTGCTAAAGAATTCAAAACATCTTACTTGGGCAGTCGTCCCTAATCTGATGGGCAGTGCTCATGCAGCATGGTAATTCTAAGCACCCTAAGGGTATACTCACATGGCTGATTTTGACGCTGTTTTCGAAGCAGTTTTTGGAGCGTTTCCGCTCTCAAAACAGCTTGAAACACGCTTCTTTAGAAGAGGTTTTTGGATGAGGTTTTCAACACTGTATTCACCCATACAAATTAATAGCCAGGTCAAAAATAGCCAGGTGCATTTTTGAATCGTTTTTGGATGCATTTTTTTGTGCAGAAAAGCACAGCAATAACTGCTGTACATTTCTGCACAAAAATGCATCCAGAAAATCCTCAAAAAACGCACCGAAAACCTATTTGTGAAAGCACCCAAACTGTTTATAAAAGTGTTAGGGTGCTTTCACACAGTGCGTTTTTTTTGTGCGTTTTTTAGATGCGTTTCTTTGGTAGAAATGTACAGAATTAATTGCTGTGCCATTCTGCACAAAAAACGCATCCAAAAAACATGTCAAAAACACATAAAAAATGCACCAGCATTTCGGTGCGTATTTGTGCTTCAATTAGGGTCATTCATAGCTCTCATAGAGAGCTGTAAAATACGGCTGTCTGCTCCGGCGTACAATACACGCATATTGTATGCCGGGAGAGAGAAGTGACATGTCACTTCTTCACAGCGCTTTTGCGCCGCTAATACTGAAAGTGAATTGGGCCATTGTAGGCAAGCACTGTCCAGCTGAATACGTCGTGTGAACATACCCTTAGGGTACTTTCACACAGTGCTTTTTCAGGTGCATTTTTGATGCTCTTTTCGGATGTGTTTTTTGCATAGAAAAGTACAGCTTAATGCTGTACATTACTGCATAAAAAAACACGTCTAAAACGCATCAAAAAACCTACTGTGTGAAAGCACCCTAAAGGTATGTTAACACGGCGTATTCAGCTGGACAGTGCTTGCCTCCAACGGCCCAATTCACTTTCATTATTAGCGGTGTGAAGGTGCCGTGAAGAGGTGACATGTCACTTCTCTCTCCCGTCGTATAATACGCATGCATTGTACGCCGGAGCAGATGGCCGTAATTCACAGCTCTCTATGAGAGCTATGAATTACCATAATTGCGGGGTGCATTTCGGGCGTATTAATGCACAAATACGTGCCGAAATGCCGGTGCGTTTTGATGTGTTTTTGACATGTTTTTCGGATGCATTTTTTTGTGCAGAGAGGCACAGCAATTAATACTGTACATTTCTGCACAAAAAATGCATCTAAAAAACGCACACAAAAATGCACTGTGTAAAAGCACCTTAACACCTTTCTAAACAGTTTGGATGCTTTGACATAGCGCAATTTTGGTGCAGTTTTAGCTGCGCTCCAATTAAACTCCCTTTATTAGCAGCAAGCTTCTTTCAGTTGTCTAAATTGTTCGGAAAGGTGTTTCAAGCAAGCAATCAGTTACTGTGTTTGAAGTCCTGTGGATTACAAACACACTAATTGACCTCTCACTTTCCAAACAGTTTAGAGAAGCGAAAGAAGCTTGCTGTTAATAATGCAGTTTAATTGGAGCACAGTTAAAACTGCACCAAAACTGCTGTCCCGGGTCACAGGCACATCCGTGCCCCGACGCCGAGCGGCGCCCCGTCCCGCATGTCGGGTCCGGGATCCACTCACCCCCCTGCCCGTGCCAGTGTTCACTTACCCAGCCACGCTCCTGTCCTGTCCGTCTCTGTCCCTCGGCTCCCTAGGGCGCACGCGCGCTGGCAGTGTCAGATTTAAAGGGACAGTGCACCGGTAATTAGCTATTGCCCGTCACTGACCCTATTTAAGCCTGCCTCTTCCTGGCAGACTTGCCGGATCTTTAGTGCCCTTGCCTACAGAGAAATCATTCCAGAAAGCCTTGTTCTGATTCCCTGTGTACCATACCTTCTGCTTGTCCTCGAGCACGAATCTTGCCGCCTGCCCTGACCCTTTGCCTGTCCACGACTACGAACCAGAGCCACCTGTCCTGACCTTCTGCCTGTCCCTGACCACGAGCCTGCCTGACGATTCAGTACCTCACCTGCCCTTGGCCGCCACCGCAAGCAAGTTCCACCAGTGAAGCGACCTGGTAGATTCCC
Organism: Phyllomedusa bahiana; assembly: GCA_025379985.1. NCBI lineage: Eukaryota > Metazoa > Chordata > Amphibia > Anura > Hylidae > Phyllomedusa > Phyllomedusa bahiana. Next base: position 46,511 of record JAODAL010015481.1, read on the forward strand.
GCCGCAGCAAGTCCATCCCGCTTTGCGGCGGGCTCTGGTGAATACCGGGACCTACTTAGATTCCGCTCCCTGGTGTGGGCTTCCACCATCGCTTGCGGTGGTCCAGTGGATCCACTACCAGACCATTACAACTGCGCTGTGTGAAAGCACCCTTACAAGTGAATAATCAATTATTGTGTTTGAAGTCTTGCAGATTCTAAACAAAGTAATAGATTACTCACTTCTTACACCTTTCAAAACATAGGGTATGTTCATATGGCTAATTTTTATGCTGTTTTGGAGCGGTTTTTGGAGTGTTTCCACTCCCAAAACAGCATCCAAAATGCCTACATAATGCCCCCAGTTCATTTTCATTGATTCCTATGTAAAACAGCATTTTACACACCATGAGGTTTATATGCTTCTTTGGAAGCTGTTTTGGGCGCTGTCATGTCAATTCTTGAAGTGAATTTTAGGTGCGTTTTTAAGCGTGTTTCTAGGCGCGTTTTTTTAAGCCTTTTTGAAGCATTTTTTGGCACGTTTTTTGACCTGGCTATTAATTTGTATGGGTGAAAACAGTGTTGAAAACCTCGTCCAAAAACGCGCTGAGAAACGCGTCTAAAACCTCTTCTAAACAAGCGTGTTTCATGCTGTTTTGGGAGCGGAAACGCTCTGAAAACCGCTTTGAAAACAGCGTCAAAATCAGCCATGTGAACATACCGTTAGGGTGCTGAGAATTTCCATGCCGCATGTGCACTGCCCATCAGATTAGGGACGACTGCCCAAGTAAGATGTTTTGGATTCTTTTTTGCAGTTAGCAAATCACTGAATATATAGGGATTCCCTGCTGATATAATAGGTGGAGTTATTCTTTTAGAATTAGAAAAGGATAAAGTTATGAGACAAACTGAGAGGTTAGAAATCAGCTTTTTAAAAAGTGTGTATAGAGGTTAAGTGTTGTACATAATAAAAGTTAAATTTTATTGCTTTATAGATTGAGTACTGATAGAGTTTAAGATTGCCTATGGCAAAATAGTAAATATAGTAAGTATATTGACCCCACAGGTGTTTCACTGATTTTTTTTTAGCTTCAGGCCATGGAAAAAACATTTTAAATTTTTCATAATTATATACAGGTTTAAAACATTTTTTTTTATTTCCAAAAGGAAGGTTGGGGAAAGCCACCTCAAAATGTATTACCCAATTTCTTCCCTGTTTGGAAATACATTATATGTGGGTGTAATCTGGTAAGACTGTGGGCATACTTGAAACGTGTTTTGGGACTGTCAATCAGGTACTGTATGTGAGGAGCTGCAGGTGAAGTTCATACTTGAGATTTTCCATATTTCTGGCAGTTGTGGGGGGCAGAGAGTGTGCCAGATGGAGCAGGTGGCTTTTCCTAGCAAGTGCCCCCTGCAGAGGGTTTTTTGCCACTGCCTAAGAGCGAAGAGCCAGAGTTGTCACCTGTGAAAGACCGTAAGAAGACAGTGGGAGACAGAACTGGACTCGGAGTAAAAAGCAGCCCTAGCACTTGAATCCCACCAGACCACATACAAGAAGGCCCCCTACCTGCATAATAGGGAGAATTTGGTCGGCTACTTGTGCTGCGGCAAACTTCACTATTTTTGGTTACACCCCTTTCATTTCTTTATATAAACAGCAAGATCAAAGAGAGAAGAAAACAAAAGTGGAATACTGAAACATTTAATTTATGGTCAGGGACAAGTATGCATTACCACTATACAAGCACTAGTATAAACAATAATAGTGCCCTACGGCGACCATATAGTGGTCAGATGCCAGTTCTACAAAAGCAGAGTACTGTTGTGCTACAGACTAACCAAACAATACCACACTGATTAGACATAGTGACAGGTAGAATTTGCAACAATTAAAAAGAACCTGTCGCCTCCCCTGATATTTCCATCTCCTTGCATTACTCATGACATGAGATAATAATTCTGTGGCATCTTTTCATAGAACTCGGCATTCTGCAATTCCTCTGTTATTCCTCCTGGACATGTATAAATAAATTGGCAACTTGCTGTTACTAATCCCCTTATCAAAGGGAAGTGTCCAGTCGTCATTGACAGTATCAAACACTGAAGGGACACTTCCTTTTACTAGAGGATTGGTAACAACCAGCGCTGAAACGAGCGGCGTCTCAGAGGCGAGTATTGTTTTTTGTTTTTTTTTCCTGCTTTAGCTAAGTAATTTAGTTTAAAAAAGGAAGGTGGACAAACTCTTCAATTTTAATTACAATCACCACAAAGAAAAAAAAATCCATGTAGGCCAGGCCTTACTCATACATTTCCAGGAGGACTAACAGAGGAACATTACATCACAGTGTCTAAGTAAAGCTTCTTCAGAATTGTTATCTTATGTGTAGTAGCAGGATTTTCTATTACATGTGAGCGTGGGTTCACACGATAATGGCGACATTGCAGGTATCCGTCAGGGATAGGTACTCCGGCGGATTCTGCAAAGTAGCCATTATCGTAGTGTGATCCCACCCTTAGAGCCAACAGCTCTCCTATAAACATTGTTGCCAACTTTTGAAAGTGGGAGCCATGAAGCTGTGGCGTGCCGTGCCAAGAATTTGCATGTTCACGCCCTCTTGTTGGTGAGCCACATTCTATCTGAAAAAGCCACACCTACTCCACCTAACTGTGTAACGAAGAAAGATAAATTAGGGTTTTGACATCACCCAGCTTTCCTTGACTGTTGAATAGCCTAACCTAAACCATTACACTACAACCAATATTTCCACCATACATTGATTATACAGTGGTATATACCAGTGTACACAGCCTGCAGACATTTAAGTTATTGCAGTGCAGTAACATGTAGGGACTCACCGCAGATGTCTCCTGTGACTGGAGTTGTTCTCTTTTCCTTTTCTTCATCCTGTCCAGACCGTCATGATGACTTCTTCCTACTACGACTCGTTCCTGCAAGATTTACCACACAAACATCTTAGAATTCTATTTTTCTCAGCACTTCCCTACGTGTAGCCATCTCTGTACAGACTCAACATGGGGGGATAGGTGGGGAGGATTTGGGATGATAGGTGGAAAGGTTATGGGGTGATAGGTGGAGTGATAGGTGGAGGTGAGAGGACTATGGGGTAATAGGTGGGAAGGTTATGGGGTGATAGGTGGAGGTGAGAGGACTATGGGGTAATAGGTGGGAAGGTTATGGGGTGATAGGTGGAGGTGAGAGGACTATGGGGTAATAGGGGGAGAGGTTATGGGGTGATGGGGTTATAGTTTGTGTTGGCACTAGGATGCAAAACACAATGGTGGGGAGTAGTGGGAGAGAGGAGTACAGAGCACTGCTTACAATCACTTTGGGGGAGCATAGGACCATTCCCCTGGAGATTATGTTGCGGCTGTGCCTGCACTCCCCAGAATCATATTATGCAGGTTTAATTCCATAGTCTGCATCCCCAGAAGATCAGCCACAGGAATGATCTTCAGGGGGTGCAGGAGATGGAGTTTAGTACTGTCATTTTTTTTTTATGTTCTTATATTTAAACAGGTTTCCCCTTTGGACTACGTTGGACTCATTGGATTATGTTTGTGAGTTTTTGTTTCCCATTTCATTCCAGTCTTAGTAATGGCAGTATCTGATAAACACCTCTCCATTATTAGTGCTTGGGCTTAGTGTCAGCCAACAGTATTTTTTGGCCCCACAAGGCTGACACTAACCCCATGTCACTATTGCCCCAGTACTTAACTGTCAGGAGCGGATCCTTTAAAGTGAGGGTCTGCTTCTGGGGCGGCTGCAGGCTGGTATTTTTAGAGTGGAAAGGGACCAGTGTTAATGGACCTTCCCATTCTGATAGTATCAGGCTGCAGCTGTCGGTTTTACCTAGGCTGGTTATTGAAAATGGAGGGGACATCACATCTTAATTTTTTTTCTGAAAATCATTTATTTATTGAGAATCTTATCATTACAGGGATGCCCATGTGCAGATTTTCATTAAATAAATACATTTTCAGAAAAAAAATGACATGGGGTCTCCCCATTTTCCATAAACAGTCAGCCTGATACTAATAGAATGGGAAGAACCATCGATACTGGTACCTTCCCATTCTAAAAATACTAGCCTGCGGCTGCTCCAGAGGCAGACCATCACATTAGAGGGTCCGCTTCTGATGGTTACCGACTCTTCCCAGTACCCCAGGTGCGTTGGGTACTGGGGTAATAGTGACACAGGGTTAGAGTCAGCCTTGGGCAACAAGAAACACCAGTGGCTTACAACAAGCCCGAGCGATAGTAATGAAGAGGCGTCTGTCAGACAACTCCACTACTGTACTATCACTGGAATTATATGGAAAAAAACACACAAAAATTGCATGAAAAAAAGTTTTATGTAAATAAATACTCCCTGACACCAGCCCTTTTTAACCATTTTATTTGAAACCTGAGACCGCCAGAGACAGACTGCAGAGGGCAGAAGCAAGGGGCAGAAGATAAATGGGCAACTCCTAACCCCTTACACATTCAAACACATACACCCCTCGCACGCGCACTGAAATACACAGACCCCTCCCCCACACACTGAAACACGCACACCCCGTCCCTGTAAACTGAAATACACGAACTCCCCAACCCATACACTTAAACACACACCCCCATCCCCCGCACACACTGAAATACACACACCCATCCCCTGCTTACGGAAATACACATACCCATCCCCCGCTCACTGAAATACACACACACCCCTCCCCTTCCCTGCACACTGCAATAAATATACCCCTCCCCCACACACTGAATACACAATCCCCCACACACTGCAATACACACACCTCCACCGCACACACTCAGCCACTGCACACACACCCCTCACACTACACACACACACACACACACACACACATCCCTCCCTCCCCGGAAACACCGAGCCTCATTTATCAAAACTGTCTAATAATAAAATTGTCTAGCAGTAAGACTCTTTATTGCCCATAGCAACCAATCAACACTCATTGCCACCAATCAGGGCTCAAAGCAACCAATCAGAGCTGATAGCAACCAATCAGGGTATCACTGAAAAATAGAGATATGAAAAATCAGGGTGCTACTATTTATCACACAACAAAAAAAAACCCCAATATATAAAATCTTAAACTTTTATTATATACCTAGATAACAGTTTTCATGCTAAACATCCAAAAGATGAAAAAACTGACAAAATGTAACCCTAATGAATCGTCCCTCCAAAGCCCTATTATGGCCACCAGGAAATACCTATTGGGGTGTTCGCAATTATAAGAGCGGCCCCAATAATCCTGAGGTAACCCTAGTATATCACAATGGGGCTTTAATAGATGGTCCAAACAAATAAGCAGATAAATATCTCCCGTCGCGTTTCCCCTAATATAGGTTCTTTAGGGGAGCTCAGGCAGACCAAAACCGATAAGTTGCGCCATGATAAGAGGGCGTCACTCAAATGAAAACGAGGACCCCTTAAATACACCACCTCTCCAATCTGCATAAACAAAAAACGCCCACCCAGATGACAGACCAACATACATTCAATCAGAAATAACAATACACACAATGATGACATCACAACCTAATATAGCATGCAGCAGCATAATATTAGCATCACTACCTGATACAATGTGCAGTGGCGTCTTCCTATACATTCTGCGCAAGCGTCTAGTACCACCTGCCGTACAGGGCCAATCGCGCCCCAAGCAGCGTCCTCTCAAATCCTCTGTGCAAGCGTGCAATCACACACGCCCTTCAGGATCAGTGCCGAACATCTCGGCGTCCCCTAGGACGGACTACGCAGGCTCACAACGACACAAGCACGGGTGCAGTAACACAGGTGCAGGTGCGTTCCAAATAGACGCCGTACACCACAGCGTCCAACCGGATTAACTGCGCAGGCGCACGATAGCAAGCGAACAATAGTATATAACACTTCAGTGACACCGATAAGATGCCATTATGGCACTTCACATACGTGCTGCATGACCCGACTGAAACACAAAGTGATGCTAAAACATATATATATATATATACCAGGTATGCCTGCAAAGATAAGTAATACGGTTGATAATAGCAAACAACTGACTTGTTGCACAGTATACACCAATAGAGCAGCATATATTTTTGAACATGTGCCAAAACAAACAATATTTACTGGGCAAATTGCACAGTATACACCAATAGAGCAGCATATACTTTTGAACATGTGGCAAAACAAACAATATTTACTGGGCAAATTAGTTACCATAGTATAAATAAACATTAGTTACCATAATATACAATGCACTAGTTCCTATAGTACTAATAAATGCAATCTGTCAAAAAGATGGGAGAAAAAAAAAAGTTTTTATGCAGAAAAAAGCAAAAAAGGTAAACAAATCAAAAATAAATTGATAACAAAATCTAGTGAAAGTAAATGACCTAATTCAGGTCCGATACCTCTATCATCATAGGCTAAGCTAATCTAAAATATATAGTCCTCTTTTTTACAAAAAGCTCCCAAACTGCAACGACTCATTTAACCCAATTGGTGAAACAGCTTTCAATCTATATATCCATTGGGTCTCTTTCCTCAGAATCTTTTGATCCAAATTTCCACCCCGTGGTGACGGCTGGATAACCTCAATAACAAGGAATCTTAGATGTCCAAAATCACCTTCATGAACTTCCCATATATGTCTCGCAATTGCCGTATCCTTCCTATTACGGATATCGCCAAGATGTTCACCTATCCTACGATGTAACTGGTGGATGGTTTTACCAACATAATTAAGTTGACATCCACATATACAGAGATAGACCAGACCCTCTGATTTACAATTATAGAAGCCCCTTAAGAAATATTCTTTACCATCATACCCTTTAAATGACTTAGTCTGTTCTATAAAAGGACAGGCTATACAGTTATCTCCACATCTGAACATTCCCAGTGGCCTACTATCTAGCCAAGTCCCCGACCTTTTAGGGTGGACATAATGGCTATGAACCAGCCTATCTCTCAGAGATCCACCCCGACGGAAGGTAATCTGTGGTCTCTTTGGTATAATATCCAAAAGATCCTCATCTGATTGTAAGATATTCCAATGCTTCTCAAATATCTTACTCACCTCATCAGCTCTATCATCAAAGGTACTGATAATTCTGGCAACACCAAAATCCTTATCTTTGTTAATTTTAGGAATGAGGAGTTTTGAACAATCCTGCTTTTTAGCAACCTCAAAAGCCCGCTGTCTAACCTCCAATGGGTATCCACAACTGCAAAAACGTTGATCTAACTTCTGTGCCTGTCTGTGTTTGAAAAAATTATTGTCATGTGAGCAGTTCCTCCTCACTCTTAAAAACTGCCCTTGTGGGATCCCTTTCTTTAGTGCAGTGGGGTGATGGCTATTCCAATGCAACAAACTATTTGTAGCTGTTGGCTTTCTGAAGATCTGGGTACTTAAAGTACCATTGAGTGTCCTTCGGATTTCCACATCCAGAAATGACAGTTTCACACTGTCAGTTTCATAAGTAAGTCTAAGACCTATCTCATTCTGATTTAAAAAAGAGACAACATTTACAATGGTTTCACTGGGGCCATTCCACAAAATAAAAATATTGTCTATAACCCTGCCCCAGAACAAGATCTTAGATGTCCACTTCTCATTCTCTTTAGAAAATACTAGCCGCTCCTCCCACCAGCCCAGGTAGAGATTAGCATATGTGGGAGCACATAGGCTCCCCATTGCAGTCCCCCTGAGCTGGTGGAAGATTTTGGCATCAAATGGAAAGTAATTATGATGAAGGATAAAATCCAACAACTGTATGATAAAGGCTCCACGTTCTTTATATTGCGTACCCCACATACTGCAAAAATGTTCAACAGCAACTAATCCCCATTTATGTGTTATGCTGCTATATAAACTTTCCACATCAATTGATGCCAAGATGGTATTATCATCAATGGTAATCCCTTCTAATTTCATAAGTCGATCAGAGGGATCCCGAAGATAGGCGGGAAAGGCTGTAACAAATTTTGGAGTGTCTGATTTACATAGATCACTATATTTACTGTTTTGCCAGAGGCAAACTTAAACTCTATCAGTTCTCTATCTGTAAAACACTAAAATGTAACTTTTATTATGTATAACTCTTAACTTCTATACACACTATTTAAAAACCTGATTTCTAACCTCACCATTTAACCCTTTTTGCTTCTAAAAGAAGGAATAGCTCCTTTTCTATTATCAAGTCTGGTGGAGCACCACCTATTAGCAGGAAAGCCTTATATATACACAGCAATTTACTAGCTCCAGTAAGGGATCCCAAGCCTCCTACTTGGGCAGTCGTCCCTAATCTCATGGACACAAAACAAATAAGGCCCCCTTGTGACACCCTCTGCAGCAGGTGACACTTCTAGACAGAGGTGAGAAATCACAATTTAAAACATCATATCTGACCTCCCCGACATGTTTCGCCAGCTAACCTGGCTTTATCAGGGGTTAGAGGTACGATCACATGTGGTCTAAGCTCACTTCCTTTTATATCATGTTAGGTACACAGCCTATTCAGGTGCTCACCAATTAGCCATCAGAGAATCCACAAAAACCCACTCCCCCGTCCGCTCTGCTGCACGCATACTCATAATATGTGCTGCTAAAGCTGCCACCATGCTCCCATAAACCAACAATCCTCAGACAAATTCGTCATCTCCATAATGGTCTTGCGCCCCATCTTACCGTACTGCCCGCACCAACGCACTGCATCAACAGACACCTCAGCCCTGACTTTGATGGGCTTCCGTCTCATTCCTCTCATATTATTGCAACTGCGTGGCTCACCTAGAACGGACTAAGCAGAATAGGTGTTATATTCCACGGCACACTACCAGCATTATCAACTCCCATAAACCCCTTCTCTTACACGTCTAATATGCATATTCATTGGGAATATAAGTTCCATTGTACTGTACACTATTGTCATATTATCTTCCCATAAAGCACTTCTCCTATATATCTAGTATACATATTCATTTTAATAAAGCTGCAAGCCTTATTAAATAAATATTCCATTGTACTGTACACTATTGTCTCAGACTATTTCCATAAACCACTTCTCTTTTACATGTAATATTCATATTCATTTTAATAAAGCTGCAGGCTCTATGGTTAGCTCGCCCTCCCTCCCGCAGTTTCACCTCACACCTTCCCTATTGAAGATTCTCTCTTACAGGTCACGGCTAGCCACCTAATTCATTACGTCACAATTGGAGCATGCAAAAATATTAGTATCTTCAAACTCTATTGCATCTGCACACAACTATACTCCATATATTGTATTTAACGTTAGCACAAAATCAACGCAGCGAGCAGAAACAATAAATCTATACATAGATGAATATATACATGAATAGATAGTAATCTACAACCGGGCTGTGTCTCGCCACAGCAACGCGAGTGCATATACCATACGATTCAGCTGCCAACAAACCCCTCCATGCACAGAAGCAATATACATACATCCCAATTTGTTAAATAGAAACCGTGGCCTCATGTGATCAATACCTATCATCATTACAAGACACAGGGAAAATGAGGGACACCATAGAGGCAGGTGGGAGATGGGAGGGAGGACAAAACATATGTGAACTCGGATGCTTCTATAGTCATATATTCAACTGTGCTATATCCACTGACCGTACTTAATCACATATATCATGTTTCTTCAAAAGTTATTATATAGGGAATCAGCAAGATTAAATAAATGCTGAAAATGAAAAGCCTTCATTTAGGCCTTTAGGTTTCAATGTATTGAGTCTGTATATCCATCTTGTCTTTCCTGTCACATAACTCCATCCAGATCGCCTTTTCTGTCCCCTAGCATTTTCACACAGCTGCCCGTGACTTGAAGCAACTCTATTTCACCATTATGTACTTCCAAAATGTGTCTCGCTAGGGGGGTGTCACCTCTAGTTTTAATAGTACTCAGATTTTTCAAGATCCAACGACAAAACTCCTGTATGGTTTTTTCCCACATAGATCTTGGGGCAAGTACACATAGCCCCATAAATCACCCCTCTGGTTTTACAATTGATGAATTGTCTTATCTCAAATCTTCTCTTATCAATGGGATTAACAAATTCTTTCGTTTTCCATATGAATGGACAGAATGAACAGTTGCCACAGGGATATGAGCCTACCACCGGAGAATGTAACCATGTTTTTTTGCCATCTCCCTCAAAATGACTATGTACAAATTCATCCCTAATATTTTTTCATCTTCTATAAGTGCACAAAAGGAATTTAGGAATCACCTCAGAGAATACGGATCTCCCCTCAAAAATGTGCCAATGTTTTCTAAGTATACCCTCATTTCTTGGCTCTATAAAAAGGTATCATACAAAAAATTTAAAATAAAATTTTTTCCTTTTTCTTTTTACTGATTAATTTAAATGCCCTGTCACTAATATTTTGAGCGATTTTTTATCGACAAAGTTGAAAGGGCCGGTTTTTATGTTGATGGGATTTTTTCAGTCAAGCGAAAATTTGGAAAAATTCAATAATCTTTTAAATATCGCCCCATTTTCACGCTTCCTTCTTTTGGGCGGCCAGAAAAATCAGCTTACAGAATGACAGGGTGACTGATGGCGACTCATGACGGGATGTGTATGGTTGTGTTTGGGCGGGAAAAATCACATGACCTCGTTTTTAAGAAACACCCTTCCCTTTTACCTCAGTGTTGTCTGTTACATAAGAGGAGAGTGGCTCGCTCACACAACAACTATGCTTTTAGCTGTCAACATTAAACTTAGGGAGATTAGAATTTTCAGTTTTTAGTTTCTTAGGCTGAATTTTAAAAAGCATCGCGCGACAGCCCCCGGGGGTGAGGGGAGCCGGGGGGCGCGGGGATAAAACAACAACAGGCCCGGGAGGCGGGTTTTGAAAGGGGAAGTGGATATTGTGCATCCAAATGTGATTTTACCCTGCATTTCAAGGGTTTTTGTTTTAAAAGTTTTTGGGGAAAAATTTCGTATGTTGTTTCAGCCTGTACTTTATTTTGGAACAGATCTTTTCAGTACTGCAGGTGTTTTTGATAGGTGCAAAACTCAACTTTATTTTCCAATACATTTCAATAGTTTTTTTTTTTACTTATGTGGGGGGCCCCTTTTGTTCATAGAGGCACCTTGCACTTTTTTTGAATACAGCAATTTTTGTTTGCACTGCAGTGTAAATTTTAAGGTGCAAAAACCCCGTTTTATTATCCGTACACAATTTAATTTCGTGTTTTCACTTGGCACTGTCAAGCTTTGTATTTACATCATTGTGCCACCTTGCACTTAAATTGAATACAGCATTTCTGTCGTCGGCACACCGATGTATTGATAGGTGCAAAAACCACGTTTTATTATCCGTACACAATTTAATTACGTGTTTTTCACTTTGGCGCAGTCCAGCTTTGTTCATAGTTTCATAGTTTGTAAGGCCGAAAAAAGACGAGACGTCCATCCAGTTCAGCCTGTTGTGCTAAGGTGTTGATCCAGAGGATGGCAAAAAAACCCCATGAGGTAGAAGCCAATTGTCCTATTTTAGTGGAAAATTCCTTCCCGACTCCAATCTGCAATCGCGGAATAATCCCTGGAGTCAAAGTGGACCCCTCTCCAGAATCCTAGACATTTGTGAACACTCTGCTATATATTATGCTCCAGAAATGCATCCAAAACCCTTTTGAACTCTGTTAGTGAATTGTCGCACCATGACAGTTCCGCTTGGAGAGAGTTCCACAGTATCAATGCTCTTACAGTATAAGAATCCCTTTCTATGTTTATGTAGAATATCGCGCTCAGGCGCACTCAAGAACGTAGCGGATGCCCCCTTGTTCTATGATACAGCTGGTTATAAAATCATCTTGGGAGAGATCTCTATATTGACCTTTGATGTATTTAAAACACTATTTATTATGTCCCACAAGCCGTCTTTTCTCTAAAACTAAATAACCCTAACTCTCTTGCTACATCTTCTGGGTACTGTAGTCCACCCAGTCCTTTTCTTATTTTTTTGCCCCGCCTTTGTACCTGTTCAAGCTCTACAATGTCTTTCCTGTGCACTGGTGCCCAAAACCTGTACACAATATTCCATGTGTGGTATAAACAGTGACTTGTATAAATGGAGAATAACTGTTCTATCGTGTGCCTCTTTGACCCTTTTAGATGCAACCCAAGATCCTATTTGACTTGCAGCTGCTTTCTGACACTGGGCTACTACAATTAAGTTTACTGTCCACCAGGATTCCCTAGTCCCTTCTCCATGTCACTTTTACCAGGCCTTTTTTCATTTAACATTGTATCATGTAAATGGATTTTTCCTCCCCATGTGCATAACCTTGCATTTATCTGTGTTAAACCTCATCTGCCATTTCCCTGCCCAGGCCTCCAACTTATCCAGATCCCTTTGTAATAACTAGTGTTGAGCGATTGCGTTGGCTATCGAGATCGATCGATAGTCGATAGTCGGCCACCATCTATAAGGTTTTTCGCTAGTCGATAGTCGATCATCTCCGATGACATTTAAAGACTATGGAGAGCAAACATAACAAACTTCTTTCTTACACCCAAACAGGGCTGGGAGAAGCTGGAATTAACAGCCACAAACAGTCAATGGATACTGATACATCTTAGGCACAACCACTTAGGATATAAAAGCAACAGAAAAAAGCTCACACACCATTCACAATCCCCTGTCTAGTACACAGCATGACCCTTAAACCTGCATAACCCACAAATTAAAATGTGCCAGAAGGCTATTATTAATTTGAAACCATCATTTTACTTGATCTGGACATTGAAATATCCCTGGTCCTGGAAACGCAGCATGACCTAAAAACCCTGCATGACCCAAGATTGTAAAAAGTGCGGAGAAAGTGTCTTTGAACACATTTGATTTGAAACTGGACATTGGACAAATCCTGTCCTGACCGCAACATGACCCTTAAACCTGGCTGACCCACAGATTAAAAAGTGCCAGGATAAAGGAGTCTTTTAACACCATTTTGGTTTCACTGGGGACAATGACTAGAACTGTCTGGACCGCAGTATGTTCATTAAACCTGTCTGACCCCAGTATTAAAAAGTGCCGGAAAAAGGAGTCTTTCAACACCCATTTTAGTTGCTAATGGACAGTTGGACAAACCCTGATCCTGGACCGCAGCAGGACCTTAAAAAACCTGTATGTCCCCCAGATTAAAAAGTGCCGGAAAAAGGAGTCTTGTCTTTTTTTTTTTTTTGACACACTCCATTTTATTGAAATGGACATTGAAAACCCTGTCCTGGAACGCAGCATGACCTTAAACCTGTATGACCCACAGATTAAAAAGTTGCCGGAAAAAGGAGTCTTTTCAACCACATTTTAGGTTGAACTGGACATTGACTATACCTGTCCTGGACCGCAGTATGACCATAAACCTGTCTGACCCAGATTAAAAGTGCCGGAACAGGAAAGTCTTTCAAACAACCATTTAGTTGAACTGGACATTGACAATACCTGTCTGTGCCACAGCATGACCAGGGAACGGATTTACAGTGGGTGCGGTTGAAAAGCCAAGGCGGGCGTCCGTCATCTATTAACACGCGGTTAACATACCTGATTGAACGCAGCAACGAAAACTGTCGTTGCTGAAGCAGAGTGCGGAAGCCGGAAGTGTGAGAACTCTGCCTTCCTCTGACCACGTCAAATTCCTGGGTAGCGCTTGCCCTCACGTATGAGTGTGGACCCAATTGAGGCTTCACTTGGAAATATGGTGGTTAACGCCCTGTTACACCCAGGTTGCCCTTTCTCTTGGCATCTTTTTTCATTTTACTCGACGTGTGGAGGAAATGGTCTCTTTACTTTGTTCTATTCCGTGCACATACTCCAATTCATATTTAAATTCTTCATAATAACAACATTTACTAAAAATACCATTACCCCACCTCTACAAAAAAACCCTACAAATACCATCCCTAAAAAAACTAAAACAAACTCCCCCCCAAAAACCCACTTCCTTCCACAGACAAATAAAAAAAAACACATAAACCCCTAAACAAAACCAAAAAATAATCCCACCCCCCCACCCCAAAACCCCCACACAAAAAAAAACCACTCCACCCAAAAAAAACCCCCAAACCCAAACTACCCAACCCCCAACAACCACACACACACCCCCACCCACCACCTAATAAAACAACCCCAATTAATATATATACCCCCAATAATAATAATATATATCCCCCCACTAAATATAAAACCTCACCCGACCCCCCCCCCCCCTCGGTTGTCTCAATACAGGGATTGATAGCTATGTTTCAGATCTTGCAAAAAACAAGTCCATTTGCCAATATGTGTCCATTAACAGTGTCCTACCTTTCCTGTTTCTGACAGCACAGCACCTTGAGCCATCTTGACAATAGTGAGAAGCAAATGTCGGTTAGATACAAAATTTTTTAGAATAGTACCTGTAGTATAGCTGCATGTACAGCAAAAAATGCCCCCAACAAAAATTCTAAAACATGACCTTGAGCCACTTTGGAAATGTGAAAGAACAAATGTCTGTTAGAAATAACATTTTTTTTTATTATAGGGACTGTAGTATAGCTGCAATGTCAACAGCAAAATTGCCTACTAAAATTCAAAGCTATGACCTTGAGCCACTTGGACAATGTGTGAAGAACAAATGTCTGTTAGAAACAAACATTTTTTTATAATAGGACCTGTAGTATAGCTGCATGTCACAGCAAAAGGCCCCCAAAATTTCAAACATGACCCATGAGCCACTTTGAAAATTGTGAAGAACAAATGTCTATTAGAAAACAACTATTTTTTAGAATAGGACCTGTTAGATATTGCTGCATCTTTCAAAGGCAGCATGACCCAAAAAATATAAAAATGGTCTTCTCAGCCACTGTTAAAAATTGTGAGGGAGAAAATTGCAACTTAGAAGCCACATTTCTGTTCTCCAATAGGACCATGAATTACTAGCTCTTATCTCACTCAGCAAACATGACCCCAAAATTAAAAATATGACTTCTCAGCCACTGTTAAAAATTTGTGAGGCAACCATGACCCCAACAAACCATTGACAAATGCGAAAATTCTAAAGATGATATCATCAAAGTTTGTTATTTAGATCGGGGTGCCGTAGGTGACCAGAATGCAGGCCATCCATTTGGGTGGACCTCCACGGTGATTCGGCTTGTTTTCTGCGGGCCAGATAGTATTCGACGTAAATGGATATGTTTTGTCTTGAAACCTTGGTGTCTTTTTTACAGTCTCTCCTCACATGCAAAACCAGAAAAATGAACTGTTCTGAGGAACTGAGAATAAAAAATTGCAGTAAAGAAGATGATCATTTAAAAATAATTTTTTAAGAGGACCTCATTCTATTTGGAGAGGAATGTGAAGTAGAACAGCAACTAATCGGTGCCCTAGTCAAATTGGGGGGTGCCAGAACATCATTCAAGAGATCCATGCCTGATTTCATCTTTGATGAAAGTCAAACGATCCCCATTATCTGTGGAAAGCCGGAGGCGTTTGTCTGTAATGACTCCTCCAGCTGTGCTGAACGGTCAGATCAGATATGGCTCGCTGGGCTGCTGGGCAGGACAACACCTCTATGGGCGTGGCGCGCCAGCTCGGGCCATTCGTCCATTTTGGATACCAGAAGTCATATTGGGTCCGGAAACACATACAAAAAACATCGGTGTTGAGGACTAAGATTGTCGTTCGCACATGATCTTAAGCTGGTCTTGGGTGTTTGTATGTGTGGCCTCAATTTGCATGCGTTGGTGAGATGGTAAATAAAGATTGCCAGAGGTCACCCATTAGGCTTTCTTGCAACCTTTGCCTGCTGCTGGCTTGCGCTGACTTACGGCTACCTTGGCGCTCTACTGCTGTCACACGCTGCTTGGCGTTGTTCCACGTGACATTTGAAGAATCGTGTATCAGACGCAACAGTATGTCTCAGTTGATCAGTCAGCAAGGTCTCCATTTCCTGCATTTTACTCTCTATATGTGTGGGTGGAACGAAAGTGCTGAGTTTTTGTTTTGTACCTGGGGATCCAGGAGGGTGGCCATATCCAGTAACTGGTTGTTCATTTTGATGGCCTTAAATGCGAGGAGGATCATGTTGGAGTGAAATGGAGCATCACAAGCATTCATGTGATGAGATGGAGCCTTGATTTACCCAAGCATCTGGGTCGAGGGGCAACTAAGCAACCTGATCTTACCTCCTCTTCCTCCTCCCGCCTCAAATTCAGCAGCCTACTCTTTCCAGTGGCGAAGGAACGTCCTTGAGTAAACATCGGTGGCTAGGAATACTCCTCTCTCCTCCTACCTCCGCTGCTTCGGCACAGCTTCAAACAGCCCCTGACATTGCATGAGATGATGCACCTGAGAGCTGATGCGCCACCTGTGCACTAGCTCTGGACCCGAACCACTGTTCCTAATGAAGACCGATGAAATTGTGAAACTGTTGGGCCTTGTGGATTTGACGGAGAGAAAGGCTCCGTGTCCGCATCTGTGTCCGTCTCCTCCTCTGTCGCTTTCGGGACCTTGTTGTTTCAGAGTGTCCAACGATCGTTCCAGAACTAAGATCACCACAATGCTCATGCTGACAAGGGCATTGTCCGCACTGACCATTTTGGTGGCTTCTTCAAAACTGGCAAGGATGGTGCAGAGCTCTTTCACCTGCCTCCACTCTCGGTGGCTCAACACCCTGAGGTCCGCACCGCTGCTTGTCAGGCCATGTGTCACTTCGTACTGCGTAATGGCATTGTGCTGCTGCCACAATCGCTGGAGCATGTGGAGGGTGGAATTCCAGCGTGTTGCCACGTCAACAATGAGACGGTTGATGGGGAGGCCGAGCTGACGCTGCAACGCAGCCAGGCAGGACGAAGCAGGGTGAGAACTCAGACCTCGAGCCTTCTTCAGCAGGCAGTCCAGACCCGGGTAGCTCTTTAGAAATTTCTGGACGACCAGGTTCATGACATGTGCCAGGCAAGGGATGTGCTCCAGCCTACCGATCTTAAGGGCGGCCAGCAGATTTCGCCCGTTATCGCATACCACCTTGCCTGGCACAAGGTTCTTGTCACCCAGCCAGCGCTCAGTCTCGTTGAGGAGAGCCTTCCACAGCTCCTGACCTTTGTGTGGACGGTCTCCAAGACAGATTAATTTCAAAACGGCTTGGTTTCTCTGGGCACGTGATGCCACCAGAGGACCTTGGGGGAAAGAGCCCTGCACCATCCCTGCGGTTTTGAAGAGCGTGCGCCGAGCCTGAGAGCCACCGTCACCCCCAGAGACATCCACCCAGCTCACCCAGTGAGCTGTCACAGAGATATAGCGGCCTTGGCCGTGCTTACTAGTCCATGTGTCGGTGGTCAGATGGACTTTTCCGGCCACAGATGCAGACAACGCGCTTGAAATTTTAGATGACACGTGGCTGGCCAGGGCAGGGACGGCTTTTCTGGCAAAGAAATGCCTGCCCGGCATCTGGTATTGGGGGCAGGCAAGGGCCATGATGTGGCGGAAACCATCTGTGTCCACCAGACGGAAAGGCAACATTTCCATGGCCAAAAGCCTGGCAATGCCGACATTCAGGCTTTTGGCTTTGGGATGGTTTGGGTTAAAGTGTTTCTTTGCCCAAACCGGGAAGACAAAAGGCTGGCTGCTAGACTGGCGGATGGCGTGCGGTCATCAAACTGGCGGAAGGAGAAGGGATAGGATGGGTCTCTGGGGGGGTGCTGGGGGTTATTTGGGCGCCATGGAGGTGAGCGGTGGCTACCCCCTGATCATGACTTGAGAGAATTGGCAGCAGAGGAAGCTTGGTGGGGGCGAGGAGGAGGAGGCTGGATAGAGGGTGTGACAGTGGTTGGGGCCGGGGCGGTCTGGCTTTTTTGGCCAGTGTTCCCTCCCCTTTCAACTATGCATTTGTGCATGGACTAAAATGTTGGTGGGGGTTAACCCTTTTAAGGGTTTTGCCTTAATTATGCGTTTACGGCAAAGGGGGATATGACATCGTGGGGGAAAACAGAGGGTTTCTCAAGAAAGGCCCCGGTTGAGAGGTCCCGGACCTTTTTTTACGGCGATGCGGGGGGGGGTTTGCGTGAGGGGTTGGGGGAATTTTCAGCGGACTTCTGCGACGCCCCTCCTTTTGAGGGGGACCGATTGACATTCCATGTCTTCTCCTCGCCACTGTTTAAGCCGCAACAAATTTTGGGAAAAGACCACGTGGATCCGAATGTATCTCATCATATCATCAACACAGGTGACTTGGCGTCCCGGGCTAGTGTTGAGCGATTTTTATCGACAAGTTGAAAACGGCAAGGTTTTTATGGTGATGAAATTTTAGTCTGCGATAATTAAGGTTTAAATCTGAGCATATCTATTTAAGTCGCGCCTTTTTCGGCGCTTCCCGTAATTTTGGCGGCCAGCAAAACAGATTAAGAATAGAGAGGGTGAGATATGTGTGCGAGTCATGACTGGGAGTGTATGGTGCGATTTGGGGAAAAAAACAATGACCTGTTTCAGCCTCAGTGTCTTCGGGGTCAAATTGGGATGGACTGCGCTCCCCCTGGGCCCCAAACGGGTCAGCGAAATTATTTATTTTGCACAGAAAAACCCTTTAAAACTTTTAGTTTGGTGACCCTTTTCCAAATTTTGTTAGATTAGAGTTTTGAAGATTTTATGTAGTTAGCTAGAAAATTTTTAAAGCAGCATTTTACCCCCTGTAAATTCACGGGCGGTGGGGGGGGGGGGGGGGCCCGCGGGCGAAAAACAGATAACCCTCTTTTCTATAAAGAACAAGGGTTTAAAGTTCACCAAGACTTAGGGTAGACATTGTAGTGGAATACCCTTTATTTTTTAAACTGTTTGTATTAAAATTTTTCCGGGGATTTTGGGGGCGTGAACTTATTTTGGGTAAAACATCATTTCTAGAAAACTGCAGGTTCTTTGTTAGCTGAAAAAACCCACTTTTTTTAAACAGTAAAACATTTCAGATAGGTTTTTCATTTTAAATTTTT
The DNA here is from genome assembly GCA_025379985.1 of Phyllomedusa bahiana. NCBI lineage: Eukaryota > Metazoa > Chordata > Amphibia > Anura > Hylidae > Phyllomedusa > Phyllomedusa bahiana. Next base: position 65,523 of record JAODAL010015481.1, read on the forward strand.
TCCCATTACCCCTGGGGCTGTTGATATATCCCCCCTTGCATTTAAAAATTAAAAACCAGCAATCTTTTTGTAGCACAGGTTTTTTTGTTGCCAAAAAACCCTTTTATCGTACAAAAAACACACTTTTTGGGTTTTTTTCTATTTTGCGAACCCCAGAAATGTTCATTGACGAGCATCCCCCTTTAAATTTTTAAAAAACGCAATTCTATATTCAAAACAGGTGAATTAAAAGGTTTGAAAAAAATTTCATTTATTATACCCAAAACATAACATTTTAGGTGTTTTTGCCCTTTTGCCCACCCGCTTTGGGTTCATTAAACGCGTTTAAAGGTAAATTTTTTAAAACAGAATTTATTTTCCCACAGGTAAATTAAAAGGGAAAAAAAATATCGTTTATTATTCAAAACATAACAGTTCTTTGTTTTTTGACTTTTGCCCCCCCCTCATTTTTCCCTTTTGCCCGCGCTTTTAAACGTAAATTTTTAAAACAGCAATTCTATTTTCACCACGGTGAATTGAAAGGTGAAAAAAAAATAAGTTTATTTTATAAAAACATAAAGTTACGGTTTTTTGACTTTTGCGCCCCCGGGCACGGTTAAATTGACGCAGCATCTACTTTAAATCTTAAAAAGAAATTTTCTATATTCACCCCGGTGAATTAAAAAGGTGCAAAAAATACATTTTAATTTTATCAAAACATAAACATTTTAACCGTGTTTTTTGACTTTTGCGCACCCGCACTGTTCATTGACCCCAAGATCTACTTTAAATCAAAAAACCAGAAATTTTCTATATTCACCACGGGGTGAATTGAAGGTCCCAAAAAATACAGTTTTATTATATCAAAACTTTAAAAAGATACGTTTTTTTTGGGACTTTTGCCGTCCAGATTTTTTGGGATAGACACCTTCATTTTTAAATTTGAATCCAGCATTTTTTTTTTGATGGGGGGTTTTGGGAAAAATAGCTGTGTTTTTCCCCGTTTTTTTTAAAAAGAGATTTTCCAAAAAACTTTTCCCTTTCCTTTTTTAAATTTTTATATTTTTTGAACATGGGCAAAAAAGGCAGGTGGTAAGCGAGAAAAGGGGGGGGTAGCACATGGAGGTAGAGGTACAAAAGAGAAGGTGTTTCCTTCCAGTGCTGGCGAAAAAACCGAAATGCCAGCGGATCGTCATTTGCGGGGCCCCGTCGGGCCCTGTCTTTCCCCTGGGTCGGGGCCCCGGTGAATCAAAAGTAACGAACATCGTCCCCAAATTTCTTTTCTTCAGTGGTTAATGCAAAGGGCCTAGAGTTTTTTTCCTTTTCTTTTCCTCGCGGGCCCGCGGCCACATATGTCTTTCCCCCACCCTAAATCAGCTCTGCCCAAACATAAAAGCAGCCCAAATGTAAACTGGGTGTACCCACCACTGTGGATAATCCATTTTCTAAAGGGACCTCTTGATGAAAAAAATGGGGTTTGGGGGGTCGAAGGCTTTTTAAAAAGTTTAAAGAGGAGGGGTTTTGTCTGCTCGGGACCCCCAGTTGCTGTTGCCACCGGGGGAGGTAAAGGGAAGCCGGGTCAATGGGGCAAAAATCCCGGGCGGTCGGCAACGCCGTGCAGGGGCCCCGGGCTTGTAGCCCGCGGGCTTCTGGATGCAAAAAGGGTCAGGGACGCCCAAAAGTCACTGTGTTGATGTTGATGATGAGGGACGAAATTGGGAAATCCACCTGGGTTTTTTCCGCAGAATTTGTTTTTGGGGGTGAGCGTTTCTCATGGTAAAGGAGGAAAAAGAAGGGGGGTATTTGTCAATACAGGTCCCCCCCAAAAAGGGGAGGGGCGGTCCGGGAAGTCCGCTGATATGTTTCCCGCCGCCAGGGGTAGCGCAAACCCCGCCCCCGTTATCGCCGTCAAAAAGGTCCAGGACCTTCAACCCTGGGCCTTTTGAGCAAGCCTCTGATTAAACCCAGCGATTTTCATTTTGCGCCTTTGCCGTAAACGCAAAAGTAGAGGCAAGAACCTTAAGTGGTTAACCACCCCAACTTGTCAAAGTCACTTGCGCGAATGCATGGTTGAAATGGAGGGAACATTTGGCCCAAAAAAACCCCCAGCCCGACCCCGGGGCCCTCCAAACCCAAATGTCCACCCTCTGTCTCCGCCTCCTCCCCCCTGCCACCCCAAGCGTTCCCCCGTCCCCCATGTCTTCAGGTCATGATCGGGGAAACACCCTCCGCTTCAGCCCCCCACCGTCCCCCGGGGTTTTCACCAGCCCCACCGAGACCCATCAAACCCCTTTTCCTTCCGCCATTTTAAAGACCTGACCCCTTTTTTTAAAAGGGGCCCAAATTTCTAGCACCCGGGCCTTCTGTTTTTCCAGGTTTGGGTGCAGAAAAAACATTTTAAACCCCAAAAACCATCCCAAACCCAAAGCCTGTTTGTCGGCTTTCCCCGGTTTTTGGCCTTGGAAAGGGTTCCCTTTTCCATCTGGTGGACACGAGGGGTTTTTCCGCCCCTTTCATGGCCTCGCTTGCCCCCAATACCAGATCCCGGGAGCAGGTTTTTTCTTTGCCAAAAAAGCCGCCCCTGCCCGGGCCAGCCCCGTGTCATCAAAAATTTTTTAAAGCGCGTTGTCTGCATCTGTGTCCGGAAAATTTTCCATTACCCCCGCACAGGATAGTAACCCGGGGCCAAAGGGCCCGCTTTATCTCTGTGACACCCTCACGGGGGTGAGCTGGGGGATGTTCTGGGGGTGACGGTGGCTCTCAGGTCCGCCCCACGCTCTTAAAAAACCCGCAGGGATGGTGCGGGGGCTCTTTCCCCCAAAAGGGTCCTCTGGGGGGAAATCACTTTGCCCGGGAGACACCGGGCCCCGTGTTGTTTTTTAATTTTTCCCTTTGGGGAGACCGTCCACACCAGGTCAGGGTGGGGGCGGTCTAAGCAAAAGGGGGCCCCGGGGGGGCCGGCGCGGGGGGGGGGTGACAAAAAACCTTGTGCCGGGAAAGGTGGTTTTGCGATAAGGGGGCAAAATTTCTGCTGGCCCCCCTTAAGATGGGTTAGGCTGGAGCACTTTCCCTTGCCTGGAAACATGTCTAAACCCTTGTCGTCCAAAAATTTTCAAAGGGGCTACCCGGGCCGGGACTGTTGCTGAAAAAGGGGTGAGGTCTGTGTTCGCACTTCCGGGGTTTCGCACCTGTTTCACCCCCGCCTAGCTGCGTTGCGGGTTCGCTCGGCCTCCCCCCCAACCGTCTCATTGTTTAAGTGGCAAAAAAAGGGGGGGAAATTTTTCCACCCTCCCATGCTCCGCAATTGGGGGCAGCACCCGCATGCCATTACGCAGTACAAAAAGGGACACATGGCCTGACAAGCAGCGGTTGGACCTGGGGGGTTTTTAAACCCCCGGAGTGGAGGCGGGGTTGAAAGACTCTGCACCCCCCTTGCCGTTTTAAAAAGAAAGCCCCCCAAAAAGGGTCATTTGCGGACAATCCCCATTTTGATGGCATTGTGGTGTTTCTTAGTTCGGGAAACAAATTTTGGACACTCTGAAACAACGGGTCCCCGCCGGATGGAGGAGGGAGGGGACACAGATGGGGGGACAGGGAAAGCCTTTCTCCCCCGTAAAATCCAAAAGGGGCCCGACAGTTTCACAATTTAATGGGTTTTTCATTAGGCAGTGGTTGGGGTCCAGAGTAGTCCCAAGGTGGGCATCGCTTCAGGGTGCTATTCTCAGGCAAGTCAGGGCTGTGTTGAAGCTTTTCCCGGAGGCAGCGGAGGGGAAAAGGAGGAGGAGGTTTTTCCCTAGAACCGTTTTTAAACCGACTTTCCCTGCCTTGGAAAGAGGTTGGCGCGGGAATTTTGAGGCGGGGGGAGGGAAAATGAGGAAGATCGTTTGCTAGTGCCCCTCGACCCAGATGTTGGGGAAAAAAAGGCTCCATCTCTAAAATGGAGCTTGGATGCTCCATTTCCCCCCAAAATTTATCCCTTTCCCTTAAGGCCTTTAAAAAGAACAAAAAGTTACTGGGGGGGCCAAACCCCCCTGGATCCAAGGTACAAAAAAAAATCAGCACTTTCTTCCACCCCCCCAAATAGAGAAATAAAAAAGCGGAAATGGAGACCTTTTCTGACTTTCAAAATGGGGCATTTTGTTTTGGTTTTTGCTTCAGTTCCCCAAAATTTTCAAAGGGGGGAACAACATCGCGGAAATTTCCGCAAATAGAGTGCCCAAATAGGCGTTTTGCGGCAGCAGCAGGAAAAGGGGGCCCGAAGCCTTAAAAGGGTGACCTTTGCAATTTTTTGTTTACCACCTACCGACGCCCTGCAATGCAGGGGAACTTCCCAAAACCAGAGTCAGCTTAAGATCATGGTGCACGACTATCTGGGCCTCAACACCGATGTTTTTGCATTGGGTTCCGGACCCAATAGACTTCTGGGGGGGATCCCAAAAAAGGACGAATGGCCCCGGGCTGGTGTTTAAGCCATTGAGGTGTTGTCCTGGCCCGCAAACCAGCTTCCCTATCTGAGCGGCCTTTTAGCACGCTGGGGAAATCAATTTCAAAACCCAAAAGCTTCCCGGGTTTCCCCAGATAATTTTGGTTGGGTTTTACTTTTTTTCAAGGGTGAATTTGGGGGATGGAAAATTTTTGTTTATGTTGTGGCCCCAATTGCCCAGGTCACCCATTAGTTGCCCGTCTACTGCCCCATTCCTTTTAAAAGAAATGGTTCCCCTTGAAAAAAAATTTTTTTTTAAAATTTTTCATTTCTTTCCTTTTTTTTCCAAAAAAAAATTTTTTTTTCTTTTCCAAATGTTAATTTTTTTCTGGGGTTTTTCTGTGAAAAAGACTGTAAAAGACGCCCAAAGTTTTTATGACAACCCCGTATTTCCCTTTACTCCTTTAAACTTAAGAAGTTTTCCATTGTAATGGTTTTGGGTTTATGTTGCTGTGAGATACAGCAAAAAATTATGGTCCTTTGGGAAAAGAAATTTTGGGCTTTAAGTGGGATTTTTCCCCCCAATTTTTAATAGTGGCTGAGAAGTAAAAATTTATAATTTTTTTGGGGGTTTAGGGTTTCGTGAGTACAGCTATAAAATTTTGGTCCCTTTTGGAACGAAATGTGGTTTATGGGCATTTTTCCCCCCACAATTTTTAATTGTGGCTTGGGGAAAAATCATATTTTTAAATTTTTTTGGGGTTTTAAAGTAGCTGTGAGATACAGCAATTAAACAGGTCCCTTTTTAACGAAATGGGTTTATGTGGCATTTCTCCCTCACCAAATTTTTTAAAAGTGGCCCGAAAAAGTCATTTTTATAATTTTTTTTGGGGCATGTGCTTTGAAAAGCAGCAAAACTTCAGATCCCATTATAAAAAAAAAGTTGGGTTTTTTAAAGCATTTTTTCTTCACAATTGCCAAAAATGGCTAAGGGTTTAATGTTTTAATTTTTGGGGGCCTTTTTGTGTGACATGAGCTATAATACAGGTCCCATTCTAAAAAATTTTTTGTTCTAACAGACATTTGTTCTTCACAAATTTTCAAGAGGGCTAAAAGGGGGATGGTGCTGTCAGAAACAGGAATTGGTAGGACAGTTAATTGGGGAAAATATTTTCAAAATGAATTTTTTTTGCAAAAATATTTAAAATAGCTATTTAAAATTTTTCCCCGTATTTAGGAAAACCCAAATTTTAAAACAATGAAAAAAAGAGAAAAAAAAAGAAAATGGTTGGGGTTCCATCCTTTTTAAAAATTGTTTTTAGAAAAAAGTATAAAAACCCCGCAAAGTTTCAAATAGTGTTAAAAAAAATTTTTTTGAATTTTACAAGGGAGGTACAGGGCAATTGACCAGATGTAGGTTATTCTGGGACATGGGGTATGGAGCACGGACAGGAACAAAAATAAGAGACCTTTCCTTCCCGAAAGTTTAGTAAAAAAGAGAAAAAGAAGCCAAGATAAAAAGGGGCCCCGGGTGTAAACAGGAGGTTAACCCCGATTTTTCCAAATGAAGTAAAATTTGGTTTCCCCACTCTACGGAGGGGCAAACGTACCCCGGTATTGACTGTGTACAGAGGAAGGCTGGAAATTCTCCACTTCCGCTTCCCCATCTGCTTCAGCCGACAGTTTTTGTTGCTGCGTCTCAGGGCATTTTTAAATTTCGTGTTTAAAAGATGAGGACGCCCGCCCCGGGCTTTAAAAGCACCCACTGTAACTCCGGCCCTGGGTCATGCTGTGCCCAAAGGGAAGGGATTGTCAATGTCCGTTCAAAAATAAAATGGTGGTTGAAAGACTCTTTTTTTTCCCGGGCCCTTTTTTAAAAGTGGGGGTTTATGGGAGGGTTTTGGGGCTCATGCTGTGGCCAGGGGGCAGGTTTAGTCAATGTCCGTTCAACTAAAAAGGTGGTTGAAAGACTCCTTTTTCCCGGGACTTTTTTAAAAGTGGGGGTTTATGCGGTTTTGGGGGTCTTTCTTTGGGCCCCGGACGGTATATTCAATGTCCAGTTCAACTAAAATGGTGGTTGAAAAAACTTCCCTTTTTTGGCACTTTTTTTAAAAATGGGGGTCTGGGTTTTTGGGGGTCATGTTGGGCCCCGGACGGTTTAGGCAATGTCCAGGGGAAACTAAAATGGTGGTTGAAAGAATCCCCTTTTTTCCCGGGACTTTTTTTAAAAGTGGGGGTCATGCAGGTTTTGGGGCTCATGCTGTGGCCCAGGAAGGGATGTCAATGTCCAGGGGAAAATTTAAAAGGTGGGTTTAAAGACTCCTTTTTCCGGCAAATTTTTAAAGTGGGGGGGAAAGCAGGTTTGGAGCTCATTTCTTTTGGGCCCCGGACAGGTATAGTCAATGTCCCGTGAAAAATTAAAATGGTGGTTGAAAGGGCTCCCTTTTTTGGGACTTTTTTTAAAAGTGGGGGGGCATGGGTTTGGGGGGTCATGCTGTGGCCCGGACAGGTATAGCCAAAGTCCAGTTTAAAATAAAATTTGGGGGGTTGAAAAAAAATCCTTTTTCCCGGGACTTTTTAAAAGTGGGGGCATGCAGGTTTGGGGCTCCTGCTGTGGGGCCAAAAGGGCGGGTTTGTCAATGTCCCGTGAAACTAAAATGGTGGTTTAAAACTCCTTTTTCCCGGGACTTTTTTTTAAAATTTGGGGGGTTTTATGCAGGTTTGGGGTCATGTGGGAGGGGGAAGGGATAGTCAATGTTCCCAAATTTAACTAAATGGTGGTTGAAAGGACTCCTTTTTGCGGCACTTTTTAAAAGTTGGGGGGCATGAAAGGGTTTGGGGGTCATGCTGCGTTTTCCCGGACAGGGGGTATTTAAGGGCCCGTTCAAGTAAAAAATGATGGTTCAAATTTATTTCTGCCTTCTGGCCCCTTTTTAATTTTTGGGGGGATGCAGGTTTAAGGGTCAGGCCCGTGGGGACAAGAAAGGGGTTGTAAATGGTCTGTGACTTTTTTTCTGTGACTTTTTTTAACCTAAGGGGTGTTGCCTAAGGGGTAGAAAGAAAAACCCTTTGACTGGGTTTTTGGTCTTAATTTCAGCTTCTCCAGCCTTGTTTGGGTGTAATAATGAAGGTGTTGTTGCTCTCCCCTAGACTTTAATGGGCATCGCGCAAAAATGATGCTCATTTCGAAAAACCTTAAACGATAAAGGGCCACTATCGACTAAGATCGATTCGATAGCCAAAGCAAAACGCTCACATATTCTTAGAGCCTCCTTTCCCCTTAAATTTGAATACAGCAATTTTGTAGGCACCGAGGGGAAATGATAGGTGTAAAAAAACCCTTTTTTTTATCCGTTCTCAAATTTAAATTTCGTATTTTTCCCTTTGGTGAAAACCCGCTTTGGGGTTTATAGAGCCACCTTGCACTTAAAAATTTAATACAGCAATTTTACAGTCACCCCAAAGGGGTATTGATAGGGCAAAAAAAACCAAAATTTTATTATCCCTCCCCTATTTAAATTTCGTGTTTTTCACTTTGGCGGGAGTCCAGTTTTTTTCTTGGCCCCCTTGCCCCTTTTAAATTTTTAATAAGCTTGTTTTTCGTCAAAGCGGGGTACCCAAGGTGCAAAAAACCCCTTTTTTTATTTGGGACAAATTTTAAATTTCGTGTTTTTCACTTTTTGGGCAGTCCAGCTTTTTTAAAAGAGAAACCCTTCCCCTTAAAATTTTAATTTTTAGCAATTTTGTAGGCACCGCAGGTGTATTGTAGGTGTAAAAAAAAGGGCCCCCCCTTTTTATCCGTACCAATTTAAATTTCGTTTTTTTTCCTTTGCGCAGCTCAGTTTTGTTCAAAGAGGGGCCCCCTTGCAAAAAAATTTGAATTTCAAAAAAAATTTTTTTGTCCCGCAGGTGTATTGATAGGTTTCAAAAAAAGCCCTTTTTTTATTTCCCTACACAAATTTTAATTTGTGTTTTTTAATTTGGGGCAGTTTCCCGCTTTGTTTTTACAGCCACCTTGCACTTAAATTTGAATACAACAGCAATTTTGTAGTCACCGCAGTGTATTGATTAGGTTCAAAAATCACGTTTTTTATCCTGATACACAATTTAATTACGTTTTTTGCACTAACTTGCGCAGTCCCAGCTTTGTTTTCTGAGAGCCCACCATGCACTTAATTTGAATAAGCAATTTTGTAGTCACCGCAGGTGTATGATAAGGTGCAGAAAAACGCCTTTTATTATTCGCACATGGCCCCTCCTCCAATTTACTTACATGTTTTTCACTTTGGAGTCAGTCCAGCTTTGTTTCATAGAGCACTTTTGCACTTAAATTTGAATACAGCAATTTTGTAGTCACCGCGAGGTGTAATTTATAAGGATGCAAAAAACGCCTTAATTATCCGTACACATTTTATTACGTGATTTTCACTTTGGCGCAGATCCCGCTTGTTTCATAGAGCCACCTTGAACTTAAATTGAATACAGCAATTTTGTAGTCACCGCAGGTCGTATTGAAAAGTTGTGCAAAAAATGCCTTTTATTATCCGTACACAATTTTAATTAGCGTGTTTTTTCACTTTGGCGCAGTCCAGCTTTGTTAATATAGCCATATAGCACTTAAAATTGAATACAGCAATTTTGTAGTTACCACAGGTGTACTTGATTGTGCAAAAAACACCATTTATTATCCTACATAATGTAATTACGTGTTTTTCACTTTGGCGCAGTCCAGCATTGTTCTTAGAGCTACCTTGCACTTTAATTTTGAATAGCAGCAATTTTGTAGTTCACTCGCATGTGTATTTTTAGGTGCAAAACCATCGTTTTATATCCGTACACAATTTAGTTACGTGTTTTTCACTTTGCGCAGTCCACAGCTTGTTCATAGAGCCACCTTGGGGAACCTTGCACTTAAATTTGAATACAGCAATTTTGTAGTCACCGCAGGTGTATTGATAGGTGCAAAAAACGCCTTTTATTATCCGTACACAATTTAATTACGTGTTTTTCACTTTGGTGCAGTCCAGCGTTGTTCATAGAGTCCCCTTGCACTTGAATTTGAATACAGCAATTTTGTAGTCACCGCAGGTGTATTGATAGGTGCAAAAACCACGTTTTATTATCCATACACAATTTAATTACGTGTTTTTCACTTTGGCGCAGTCCAGCTTTGTTCATAGAGCCACTTTGCACTTAAATTTTAAATACAGCAAAGTTTTTAGTCGACCGCAGTTGTATTTAGAGGTGCAAAAAACGGGCTTTTATTATCCAGTTTACACCAAATTTTATTTACGTGTTTTTTACCTTGGAGCAGTCCAGGCTTTGTTCATAGAGCCACCTTGCACTTAAATTTGAATGACAGCAATTTTGTAGTCACCGCAGGGTATTGATAGGTGCAAAAAACGCCTTTTATTATCCGTACACAATTTAATTACGTGTTTTTCACTTTGGCGCAGTCCAGCTTTGTTCATAGAGCCATCTAGCACTTAAATTTGAATACAGCAATTTTGTAGTTACCACAGGTGTATTGATAGGTGCAAAAAACGCCTTTTATTACCCGTACACAATGTAATTACGTGTTTTTCACTTTGCGCAGTCCAGCTTTGTTCATAGAGCCACTTTGCACTTAAATTTGAATACAGCAATTTTGTAGTCACTGCAGTGAATTATAGGTGCAAAAAACGCTTTTATTATCCACTCAATTTAATTACGTTTTTTTCACTTTGGGGCGCGAGTCCACTTTGTTCATAGAGCCACTTGCACTTAAATTTGAAATACAGCAATTTTTGTAGTCACTGCAGGTGTAATTGATAGGTGCAAAAAACGCCTTTTATTATTCAACTCCGCACGATCAAATTTAATTACATTTTTTCACTTTGGAGCAGTCCAGCTTTGTCAATAGAGCCACCTTGCACTTAAATTTGAATACAGCAATTTTGTAGCACCCGTAAGGTGTATTGATAGGTGCAAAAAACGCCTTTTATTATTCGCACACAATTTAATTACATGTTTTTCACTTTGGAGCAGTCCAGCTTTGTTCATAGAGCCACTTTGCACTTAAATTTGAATACAGCAATTTTGTAGTCACCGCAGGTGTATTTATAGGTGCAAAAAAACGCTATATATTATCCTTTACACATTTTAATTACGAGTTTTTCACTTGGCGGCAGTCCCAGCTTGTTCAAAGAGCAACCTTGAACTTAATTGAATACAGCAATTATTTAGTCGACCGCAAGTATTGATAGGTTCAAAAAACGCTTTTATTATCCGTTACGACAATTTAAATTACGTGTTTATACACTTTGGCGCAGTCCCAGCTGATAGTGTTCATAGAGCCATCTAGCACTTAAATTTGAATACAGCAATTTTGTAGTTACCACAGGTGTATTGATAGGTGCAAAAAAACGCCTTTTATTATCCGTACACAATGTAATTACGTGTTTTTCACTTTGGCGCAGTCCAGCTTTGTTCATAGAGCCACCTTGCAGCACTTAAATTTGAAATACAGCAATTTGTAGTCCACCGCAGGTGTATTTTTAGGTGCAAAAAACCACGTTTTCTTATCCGTACACAATTTAGTTACGTGTTCATTTCCTACTTTGGCGCAGTCCAGCTTTGTTTAATAGAGCCAACTTGCAATTAAATTTGTATACAGCAATTTTGTATTCACCGCAAGTATATTAGATAGGGTGCACAAAAACTCCTTTTATTATCCGTCACAAAATTTAAATACTGTTTTTCACTTTGGTGCAGGTCAGCGTTGTTCATAGAGTCCCCCTTGCACTTGAATTAGATACAGCAATGTTGTAGTACCCGCAGTTTATTGATAGGTCAAAAACACACTTTTTATATCCATACACAATTTTATACGTGTTTTTCACTTTGTTCGCAGCGTTCAAGCTTTGTTCATTAAGCCCACTTTGCACTTAAATATTAAATACAGGCAAGTTTTGTATTCACCGCAGGTGTATTTAATAGGTGCAAAAAAAACGCCTTTTAGTTATCCGTACACAATTTGATTTACGTGTTTTTCACTTTGGCGCAGTCCAGTTTGTTCATAGAGTGGGCCACCTTTCACTTAAATTTGAATACAGCAATTTTTAGTCACTCGCAGGTTATTGAAGGTGCAAAAAACGCGCTTTTATTATCCGTACACAATTTAGTTACGTGTTTTTTCCTAACTTGGCGGGCGTCCACTTTGTTCATAAGCCAAACAAGGCACTTAAATTTGAATACAGCAATTTTGTAGTTACCACAGGTGTATGATAGTGCAAAAACCCTTTTATTACCGTACTACATGTAATTAACGTGATTTCACTTGCGCATCCTGCTTTGTTTTTTCATCAGAGCCCTTTGTCATTAAATTTGAATACAAGCAATTTTGTATCACCGCAGGTGTTACTTTAGTAGTGCAAAAAACGCCTATTTTATTAGTCCGTACACAATTTTAATTACGTGTTTCACTTTGGGCGCATTCCCAGCTTTGGTTCATCAGAGCCACCTGCACTTCAAAATTGAATACAGCAATTTTGGTAGTCACCGCAGGGTATTGATAGTGCAAAAAACGCCTTTATTATTCGCACACAATTTAATTACATGTTTTTCCACTTGAGCAGTCCAGCTTTGCTTCATAATAGCCACGTTGATCACTAAATTTGAATACAGCAATTTTGTAGTCAACCGCATGTGTATTGTTAGGTGCAAAAAATGCCTTATTATTATCCGTTCAACCATTGTGTAACGTGTTTTCACTTTGGCGCAGTCCAGCTTTGTTCATAGACCAGCTTGCACATAAATTTGAAATACAGCAAATTTGTAGTCACCCGCAGGTGTATTGATAGGTGCAAAAAACGGCCTTTATTATCACATGACACAATGTAATTACTGTTTTTCACTTTGCACAGCCCAGCATTGTTCATAGAGCACTTGCACTTAAATTTGAATACAGCAATTTTATGTAGTCACCCGCCGGTGTATTTTTAGTGCAAAAACCACGTTTATTATCCGTACACAATTTTAGTTTACGTGGTTTTTTCACTTTGGCCAGTCCAGCTTTGTTCATCAGAGACCCCACCTTGCACATTAAATTTGAATACAGCAATTTTGTTATTCCACCCGCAAGTTATTGATAGGTGCAAAAAAATGCCTTTTATTATCCGTACAAAATTAAAATACGATGTTTTTCACTTGGCGCGTCCAGCTTTGTTCATAGAGCAACTTGGCACTTAAATTTGAATAGAGCAATTTTGTAGTCACCGGCAGTGTATTTATAGGTGCAAAAACCCACTTTATTATCCGTACACAATTTTAATTACTGTTTTTTTTTCACTGTTGGCGCAGTCCAGCGTGTTCATCCAAAAGTCCCTTGCACTTGAATTTGAATACAGCAATTTTGTTAGTCACCGCTGGTGTTTGATGGTCAAAAACCATGTTTTTATTATCCGTCACACAATTAATTACTGTTTTTCATTGGGCGCAATCCAGCTTTGTTCATCAGAGCCACTTTGCACTTAAATTAGAATACAGCAATTTTGTAGTCACCGGAGGTGATTTAATAGGTGCAAAAACGCCTTTTATGTATCCGTACACAAGTAAATTACGTGTTTTTCACTTTGGCGCAGTCCCAGCGTTTTCAAGACCACTCTAGCACTTAAATTTGAATACAGCAATTTTGTAGTTACCACAGGTGTATTTATAGGTGCAAAAAACGTCTTTTATTACCCGTACACAATGTAATTACGTGTTTTTCACTTTGCGCAGTCCAGCTTTGTTCATAGAGCCACTTTGCACTTAAATTTGAATACAGCAATTTTTGTAGTCCACGCAGGTTGTATTTATAGTGCAAAAAACGGGCCTTTTATTATCCGTCAACACATTTAGTTAACGTGTTTTTCCCTTTGGCGCAGTCCAGCTTTGTCATAGAGGCCGCGACCTTCACTTAAATTTGAATACAGCAAATTTGTAGTCACCGCAAGTGTAATTGATAGTGCAAAAATCGCCTTTTATTACCCGTACACATGTAATTCGTGTTTTTCACTTGCGCAGTCCAGCTTTGTTCATAAGAGCCACTTTGCAACTAAATTTGAATACAGCAATTTTGTAGTCGACCGAAGTGTATTTATATTATAGGGTGCCAAAAAAACGCCTTTAGTATTAACCGTACACAATTTAATACGTGTTTTTCACTTTAGTTCGCAGTCCAGCATTGTTCATAGAGCCACCTTGCACTAAATTGAATCAGTCAATTTTGTAGTCACCGCAGGTGTCCATGATAGTGCAAAAAACGCCTTATCTAATCCGTACACAACAATTTAATTACAATGTTTTTTTCACTTTGGAAGCAGTCCAGCTTTGTTCATCAAGCCACGTTTGCACTTAAATTGAATACAGCAATTTTGTAGTCACACGCCAGGTGTAATTGATAGTGCAAAACCAAACGTTTTATTATCCAGTACACAATTTAAATACGTGTTTTTCACTTTGGCGCAGTCCAGCTTTGTTCATCAGAGCGCACTTTTTGCACTTTAAATTTAAATACAAGCAAGTTGTAGTGCACCGCAAGGTGTCATGATAAGTGCAAAAAAACGCCTTTATTATCCGTATCCATCAATTTTGATTACATGTGTTTCACTTTGGCGTCATCCAGCTTTGTTCATAGAGCCACCTTGCACTTAAATTTGAATACAGCAATTTTGTAGTCACCGCGGTGTATTGAAAGGTGCAAAAAAACGCCTTTATTATCCGTACCAATTTATTTACGTGTTTTTTTTCACTTGCGCAGTCCAGCTTTGTTCATAGAGCCATCTAGTTCACTTAAATTTTGAATACAAGCAAATTGGTTATTACCACAGTGTAATTGATAGGTGCAAAAAAAACGCCTTTTTATTACCCTACACAATGTAATTACGTGTTTTTTCACCTTTGTGCGCAGTTCCAGCTTTGTTCATAAGCCACTTTTTCACTTAAATTTGAAATACACAATTTTTGTAGTCACCGCAGGTTGTATTTAATAGTGCAAAAAAACGCCTTTTAATTATCCTTGACATCAATTTAATTACGTGTTTTTCACTTTGGCGCAGTCCAGCTTTTTCATAGAGCCACTGCACTTAAATTTGATACAGCAATTTTGTAGTCACCGCAGGGGTATTGATAGGTGCAAAAAAACGCCTTTTATTATCCCGTACACAATTTAATTACCCTTTTTTTCACTTTGGCGCAGTCCAGCTTTGTTTTAGAGCCACTTGCACTTAAAATTTGAATACGCAATTTTGTAGTCACCGCAGGTGGGATTGAATAGGTGCAAAAAGCCTTTTATTATCCGTCCCAATTTAATTACGGTTTTTCACTTTGGCGCAGTCCAGCTTTGTTCATAAGCCACCTTGCACTAAATTTGAATACAGCAATTTTGTAGTCACCGCAAGTGTATTGATAGGTGCAAAAAACGCCTTTTATTATCCGTACACAATTTAATTACGTGTTTTTCACTTTGGCGCAGTCCAGCTTTGTTCATAGAGCCACTTTGCACTTAAATTTGAATACAGCAATTTTGTAGTCACCGCAGGTGTATTTATAGGTGCAAAAAACGCCTTTTATTATCCGTACACAATTTAATTACGTGTTTTTCACTTTGGCGCAGTCCAGCTTTGTTCATAGAGCACCCTTGCACTTAAATTTGACTTACAGGCAATTTTGTTAGTCACCGAAGGTGTATTGATAGGTGCAAAAAAACCGGGCCTTTTTATTATCCGTAACACAATTTTAATTATGTGTTTTTCACTTTGGCGCATGTCCAGCTTTGTTCATGAGCCTCCTTGCTAGTTAATTTGAATACAGCAATTATGTAGTCCCCGTGGTGTAATTTTTAGGTGCATAAACACGTTTTGTTATCCAAACACATTTAATACGTGGTTTTTCACATTGGCGCAGTCTTCTAGCTTTGTTTTTAGAGCCAACTTGCACTATATTTGTATACAGCATTTTGTAGTCACACTGGTGTATTGATAGGTGCAAAAAACGCCTTTTATTATCCGGTCCACAATTTAATTACGACGTTTTCACTTTGCGCAGTCCAGCTTTGTTCTAGTGCCACCTTGCCACTTAAATTTGAATACAGCCAAGTTTGTAGTCACCAGCAGGTGTATTTCGATTGGTGCTTAAAAATGCCTTTTTATTATCCGTACCCAATTATTGACGTGTTTTTCACTTTGCGCAGTCCAGCTGATGTTCATAGAGCCACCTTGCATGAAATTTGAATACTGCAATTTTGTAGTACCGCAGGTGACTATTGAATAGGGTGAAAAAAATCGCCTTTCATTATCCGTACACAATTTAATTACGTGTTTTTCACTTTGGCGCTGTCCAGCTTTGTTCCATAGAGCCACTTGCGCTTAAATTTGAATACAGCTTTTTTGTAGTCACCGCAGGTGTATTTATAGGTGCAAAAAACGCCTTTTATTATCCGTACACATTTTAATTACGTGTTTTTCACTTGGCGCAGTACTGCTTGGTTATAGAGCACCTAGCACTTTAAATTGAATACAGCAATTTTGTAGTCACGCAGGTGTATTATAGGTGCAAAAAACGTCTTTTATTATCCGTACACAATGTATTTACGTGTTTTTCACTTTGCGCAGTCCAGCTTTGTTCATAGAGCCACTTTGCACTCTTACAATTTGAATACAGCAATTTTGTCGTCACCGCAGAGTGTATTATCAGGTGCAAAAACGACTTTTTTATCGTACACAATTTAATTTTCGTCGTTTTTCACTATGGCGCTGTCAGCTTTGTTCATAGAGGCCACCTTGCACGTAAATTGAATACTGAATTTATTGTCATGTCACGCAGGTGTATTGATAGTGCAATAAATCACGTTTATTTCCGTACACAATTAATTACGTGTTTTTCACTTTGGCGCAGTCAGCTTTGTTCTAGTGCACCTTGCACTTAAATTTGATACAGCATTTTGTAAGTCACGCGAGGTGTATTTGCTAGGTGCAAAAAAGAAGCCTTTTTATTATCGTTTCACTATTTTAATTACGTGTTTTTCACTTTGGCGCAGTCAGCTTTGTTCATAGAGCCACCTTGCACTTAAATTTGAATCACGGCATTTTTGTAGTCACGCAGGTGTATTGTTGGTGCAAAAAATGCCCTTTTTATTATCCGGTCACAATTTAATTACGTGTTTTTCACTTTGGCGCAGTCCAGCTTTGTTCTTAGAGCACCTAGCACTTAAAATTTGAATACAGCAAGTTGTAGTCACGCAGGTGTATTTTTAGGTGCAAAAACCACTTGTTATTATCCGTACACTATTTATTTACGTGTTTGTCCCTTTGGCGCAGTCCCAGATTACTTAATAGGAGCCACTTTGCACTTAAATTTGAAACAGCAATTTCGTAGTCACGGCAAGAGTTTGATTAGGTGACATAAAAACTCCTTTTTTTATCCGTTACAAAATTTATTACGTGTTTTTCACTTTGCGCAGTCAACTTTGTTCATAGAGCCACCTTGCCATTAAATTTGAATACAGCAATTTTGTAGTCACCGGAGGTGTTTTTCATAGCAACGCGTAATTGCAAGTGCAAAAAAACCACGTTTTATTATCCGTACACAATTCTAATTTTGACGTGTTTTTTCACTTTGGCGCAGTCCAGGTTTTTTCATAGAGTCCCCTTCGCACTTGAATTTGAATACAGCATTTTGTAGTCACCGGCAGGTGTTTGATAGGTGCAAAACCACGTTTTATTATCCTGTAACACAATGTAATTAAGTGTTTTTCACTGTGGCGCTGTTTCAGCTTTGTTATAGATCCACTTTGCACTTAGATTTGATACAGCAATTTTGTCGTCTACCGCAGGTGTTTTTTATAGGTTGCAAAAAACGCTTTTATATTCCGTACACTATTTAATTAGTGTTTTCACTTTGGCGCAGACCAGCTTTGTTCATAGGAGCCTCTTGCAATTAATTTGAAATAGCATGTTGTAGTCACCTCAGGTTGTATTGATAGGTGCAAAATCAAGGGTTATTATCCGTACACAATTTAATTACCGTGTTTTCATTTGGCGCAGTCGAGCTTTGTTAATAGAGCCACCTTGCACTTAAATTTGAATACAGCAATTTTGTAGTCACCGCAGGTGTATTGATAGGTGCAAAAAACGCCTTTTATTATCCGTACACAATTTAATTACGTGTTTTTCACTTTGGCGCAGTCCAGCTTTGTTCATAGAGCCACCTTGCACTTAAATTTGAATACAGCAATTTTGTAGTCACCGCAGGTGTATTGATAGGTGCAAAAAACACGTTTTATTATCCGTACACAATTTAATTACGTGTTTTTCACTTTGGCGCAGTCTAGCTTTGTTTTTAGAGCCACTTTGCACTTAAATTTGAATACAGCAATTTTGTAGTCACCGCAGGTGTATTGATAGGTGCAAAAAACGCCTTTTATTATCCGTTCACAATTTAATTACGCGTTTTTCACTTTGGCGCAGTCCAGCTTTGTTCATAGAGCCACCTTGCACTTAAATTTGAATACAGCAATTTTGTAGTCACCGCAGGTGTATTGATAGGTGCAAAAAAAGTTTTATTATCCGTACCAATTTTTTTCCCTGTTTTTCACTTTGGCTCCCCTTTTTTAAGAGCCCTTCACTTTTAAAAAGAATCAGCAATTTTTTGTCACCGCGGGTTTTTTAGGTGCAAAAAAACCCCGTTTTTATCCTACACAATTTAATTTCTGTTTTTCCTTTTGGCGAGTCCGTTTGTTCATAGGCCCCTTGCCCTTTTAAAATTTAAACAGCAATTTTTAGTCCCGGGTTGAAAGGG
>JAODAL010015482.1:0-83741 GCA_025379985.1 Phyllomedusa bahiana
AGGTGAAATAGGGGGCAGTGCCCGGAAATTACCCAATTACCGGTGCCTCCCCCTTTAAATCTAAATAGACCCGGCGCGCCCCGCCCCTTTAAAGATCAGGGGGGAAAACCGGGGCCCCCGGGACAGAGGAAAACTGCGAGGAGACGGGGAGCGCGGGCCGGGTAAGGGGTGAATCCCGGGGGAAGAGTGCGCACACTCTGTGCTCCTCCTCCTAGTCCTGCCTTTAAACCTTCTCCTTTACTCTGTGCTCCCCCCTCCTAGAAAAAACCCTCTCCCTTCTCCTTTAAATTTCTGTGCTCCCCCCCTTGACCTGCCCCTCTCCCTTCTCCATTACTCTGTGCCCCTCCTTTTAAAAACCGCCCCCCCCTTACCTTCTCCATTACTCTGTGCCCCTGCTCAAAAACCTGCCCCTCGGGCCTTCTCCATCACTCTGTGCCCCCTCCTCCTAACGTTCCTCTCCCCTTCTCCATCACCCCTGTCTCCTCCTCCTAGCCCTGCCCTCACCTTCTCCAATACTAGGGTGCTCCCCCTCCTAGTCCTTCCTCTATTTTCTCCACTACTCTGTGCCCTCCTCCTAGCCCTGTCCTCTCCCTTTCCCCATCAATCTGTGCCCCTCCTCCGAGACTTCCTCTCCCTTCTCCATAACCTGTGCCCTCCTCCTTGACCTTCCTCTACCTTCTCCATTATTTCTGTGCTTTTCCTCCAAGACCTGTCCTTCCCTTCTCCAAACTCGGGCCCTCCTCCTCCTAGACCTGCCTCTCCCCCTTTCTCCATCACTCTGGGGCCCCCTCCTCCTAGACCTGTCCTCTGCCTTCTCCTTTACAATATACTTCTCCATTACTCTGTGCTGTGTTCCTAGCCCGTCCTTAACTTCTATATCACTTTTCTTCTCCTCCAAAACCTGTCCCTCCCTTTCTCCATCACCCCTTGTGCTCCTCCTCCTAACCTGCCCTCTCCCAATTTCCATCACTCTGGCTCCTCCCCCCAAAGACCTGTCCTTCCCTTTTCCCCTTTTTAAAAATATACACTCACCCCGGCCATTTTTATTGGGTTACACCTGTCCAACGCTCTTTAAAACATTTAAATTTTTCTAATCAGCCAACACAGGGCGGAAAACTCAGTGCATTTAGGCATGTGACATGGTAAAACCAATCTCCTGCGGGTTTCAAACCGAGCATCATTTTTTAGGGGGAAAAAAAGGTGATTTGAGTGCCTTTGAACGTGGCGGGGGTTTTTTGGTGCCAGAAGGGTTTGGTCTGAGTATTTCAGAAACTGCTGGTGTCCTGGGGTTTTCCCCGCACAACCATTTCTAGGGTTTTAAAAGAGAATGGGGCCGAAAAAAAAAAAACATCCAGTGGGGCGGGAGTCCTGTGGGCGGAAATAAACCCTTTTTGATTTTCCAAGGGGCCAAAAAAGGGGAATGGGCAGAAATGGGGAGCGATAAAAGGCAACCCGGGGCTCAAAAAAGCCAACCCCCTTACAAAACCCAAAGGGAAAGGGAGAAAGGGATCTTGAACCCCACAGTATGGCGAACAAAGAAGGGAAATGGGCCCCAGCAGCGAAGACCCACCGGGGGACTCCTTTTTAGCTAAGAACGGAAACTGAGGCTCCAATTTGCCCCAAGCTCATCGAAATTGGGAAAAGTAGAAGATTGGAAAAAAAGTTTCCTGGGCTGATGAGTCTCGATTTCTGCTGCGACATTTTGGGTGGTTAGGGTCAGAATTTTTTGGGGTCAACCCAAAATGAAAGCATGGATCCATTTCCCGCCTTGTATCAAAAGGGTTTAGGCTGGTGGGGGTGGGGGTCATGGTGGGGGGAAAATTTTCTTGGGACTCTTTGGGCCCCTTTGGGACCAATTGACATCATTGCAACAACCCTTTTGGGGAAACTTTTGCCACCCAAGAATTGAGGGGAGTTTGGGAAAGGGAAAAGGGGTCCAAAAACCCTTCTAACATGGTGTACCTAATAAAAGGGGGGGGCCGGTGAGGGGTACCCTTTTCCATTGGGTCTGTGTGCTGCTTTCCCATACCGTCCCTTTTGTCTTTTTCCAAATTTTCTGTGCTCCTCCTTCTAGATCTTCCTACAAAACAACACTTTTCCACCTAGAGTTTTGCAGCATCCTTCTCTGTGACCTCCATCAAATGCTTTTGCTCTCTGTCTTTATCTCCGCTGCTCGGCCACCCCTTTTTCTTCTTGCAATACTTCACTGGCTTCCCGTATGGGTTTTTGTTCACTTTAGGGGAAATGGCAACAAGGCTCCCCAAAAGGGGAAAACCAAAAATTTTTTCAGTCCTTCTCACAATACCTGATCAAAAAAAAACCCCCTCCTTATAAGACATCTTCCTCTGCTAATCTATGATATATGATAGAGGGAGAGAAGCTGAACTCTGTGATATATAGGGTTATATGAAAGGGGAAGGTGACTCTGTGTTTAAAAAGGGTTATATGAAGAGGGGGGGCTGACTCTGTGAATATAGGGTTAATGAAGAGGAGGAGCCTTGAATAAGGGTTATATTAATTTTGAAAGCTGAGCTCTGTATTTTAGGGTAAAAAAGGAGGGGGGAAGAAGCTGAGCTCTGTGATAATGGGGTTATATTAGAGGGAGAAGCTGAGCTCGGTGATTTTTGGGGTTATATGATAGAGGAGAGAAGCTGAGCTCATGTGATTATATATAGGGTTATATGATAGAGGAGTGAGCTGAGCTTCTGTAGATATTTAGTGCGTTAATGATAGAGGGAGAGGAGCTGAGCTCTGTGATATATAGGGTTATATGATAGAGGGAGAGAAGCTGAGCTCTGTGATATTTTTAGGGTTTATATTGATTGAGGAGTGAAGCTGAGCTCTGTGATATATAGGGTCATATGATAGAGGAGAGGAGCTGAGCTCTGTGATATATAGGGTTATAGGATAGAGAAGAGAATCTGAGCACTGTGATATATAGGGTTATAGGATAGAGGAGAGACAGAAGCTGATCTGGCCGTGCTTGCGTGTTGAAGGAGCTTGCAAGGGAGTGTGGAGAAAGAGCCTGTTTCTTTTGTATATAAAATCCACTGGTTGTAATGTCATTATTTGAGTACACATTGCACACGCTCCCTGCTTCCTGGCTCTCTGTCACCCCCCCCCCTCCTTCTCCTCCATGATGCTGCCTGTTTTTTTATCTTCTCTTCTGAGCAGACAAACTCACTTCTTGGCAAAACCCCTTTAAGCCCGTATGTGGTTTTTTTTTCTGTGTGAACTGTGGCTAAATAAAAGCTAAAAGTCTTAAAATGTACACCGAGGACATTGTATTTGTGCTACCACTGAGTTAAAGGGAACCTGTCACATAGTTTATGCCCCCCTTGCTGAGGGCAGCACAAGGCAGTGTCAGACCTGCTGTTTCCAGCGCTGGCTTTATTATTTTTTTTAGGTCCCTTATCCTGTAAGATACTGGAGTTTTGAGTATTTTGTGCTCAAATCTGCAGGTTATTCACGACAAGTACAAAGGGTCAACGAAGAGTCTGTTTTTTCTCATGTCCCAGCCCTCCTCAGGTGGGGCTAGCCTTTGGTGGAGCGGGGCCTAAAACCTTGTGCTCCATGATAAGGATGTGAGGAGTAAATGCTCTACAATCCAGCATCTTACAAATAAGGGACACTGTGCTGGGAAAGCAGGTCTGACACTGGCTTGTGCCAGTTCTCAGAAATGGTGGGCTCATAACCTATGTGACAGCGTTCCTTTAATTCTCAAATCCCCTTATTCTTGAGCAGGCTGTTATCACGCACTACAAAGGCTAGCCCCACCTACCTGGCAGTTATTCAAATGTTTCTACCTATTCAAAGTAATAGGTTTATTAGTTCAGAGGTGCCGTGTGGGGCAAGCTTCAGTTGGGCGGGGTATGAAAAAAACGGACCCTCCTTTCATGACTTTATTTTCAGTTAGTGAATTTCGGCCTGGCAGATTTGAACATTAATACTCTCATAAAACTACAGCATCTTACAGAATAAGGGACACACCGCTGGGAACAGCAGGTTCCCTGGGGACACTTTGCTTGTGCTGACCTCAGCTCCATTTTAGTTTTGGGTGGGCACTTAAACTATGTGATCAGGTTCCTCCTTAAATCCCACACATTGGTCCATTAGTTACTCGCACCTATAATTGGGTATCAAGGAATACAGTTACACATAGCACAGGCATTACTAAAACTGTGATAAATGATATTGTGTCCTCCAGGACGAGTAAGAGCAGGTTGCTTGAAACGCGTCAGAGGATGGAAAAGATGCCTTTTTCATTTTCTATGTTTTGAATTAATGGATATGTTTTTCACCATTTTTGGTGCTGGAGGAGACAATATCATTTATCTTAGTTCGATTGGAGAATTCTTGCTGAGGTCCGATTGGTTTTCTGCTTTTGCATCAGCGGCCATATTGGGACTACTATTTATACATGGACGCTATTGGATTTTGCTGAGCACCAATATATTGTTTCTTTGAAACTACTGAAACTATGGCAAAGTGCAGACCAATGCAAACAACACAGAGTCGGCCATGCCCTCCACGGACCGTCACCGATGTAATATTGATGGCCCATCCTAAAGCAGCACCATTTAAATCCTATTAAACACCAGCCCAATTTACATAGAAATCACAACAAGGTATCAACTACTATGGCCAGTAGAAACATAAAAATATCTTTATTTAATCAAAATATTAAAAAACACATGAAACAAAGCACCTAACATGCCCAACAAGAGATGAGGTGACAAGCAACATGGGGGTATACAGAAATTAGACGCACGTGCTAATGTATATCAATTAAAGGGGTTTTGCCACAATCTCATCCCATACCTCCTGCATCCAGCTCTTCAGCTCTGTGTGCTCAGAAGGGGGCGCGTGTGATTTGTGGGAATTGCATAATCATGTGACCCAGCAGGAGACATCACCAGGCCTTTCCTCTCTGTAGTCAAAGAAAGTCTGTTTATGTAATGCATTGTGGTAGCTGAGAGGTGAAGTAGTTTTGCCTCCAGATCACAAAGGGTCCTAGGCTCAAATCCCTGCAGGAACCAAACTTGTTTTTTTCCTCTTTATCAATGCACAGACCTTATTGAGGTTTCTTTTTTTAATTTATTTGCACTGTTTGACTAATTATAAAGGAGCACAGAATAAGGGAGTACAATGACAGCTCCTGGGGTTTGAACACTCAGTAGCTGCCTGAGAGTAGAGGTGATGTCTGAGCATGTGCGACCAGGACTGAGGAGCTCTCAGCCAGGGGCGTAACTACCGGGGTAGCAGATGTAGCAATTGCCCCGGGGCCCATGCGCTTAGGGGGGCCCGCGCCCCGAGGTAGCTGCTACCGAGTCCGCTACCCCGGTAATGCCGCTCCTGGGCCCGCCGGCAGTGAAGAAAACTAGTTTCACTGTGGCGGGTAACAGAGCTGCGGGGCCGGCACATCTAACGCTGACACTCCGGAGCCCACCTGCGCGAGCGTATCAGAGGCAGCTGCTGCCCGAGATAGTAACAGAGCGGAGCGGCGCCTGCACTGCTCGCTATCCCCTGCCGGCTCTCTGTGATCACGTGGGCGCGCGCGGTGACGTCACATCACCGCACTGCCTGCGCTGAGCAGAGAGGCTGCAGTGCGGCGCTGA
Organism: Phyllomedusa bahiana; assembly: GCA_025379985.1. Classification (NCBI taxonomy): domain Eukaryota; kingdom Metazoa; phylum Chordata; class Amphibia; order Anura; family Hylidae; genus Phyllomedusa; species Phyllomedusa bahiana. The sequence continues at coordinate 5,619 of JAODAL010015482.1, forward strand.
GCAGAGAGGTTGCAGTGCGGTGCATCGGGGGAGCATGGACCGAGGTGAGTAAACTATTTCTTATTTTACCTGCCCCTCAGCCTGCCTATATACCACTAAGCCTGCCTGTATACCCCTATAGTCTGCCCTATATACCCGCTAAGCCTGCTATATAATCCACAGCCTTTCTGTTTGACCGCCTAAGCCCTTCTGTATATATCCTAAGCCTGCCTGTATACCCCTAAGCCTGCCTGCCTGTATACCCCCTAAACCTGCCTGCCTGTATACCCCCTAAGCCTGCCTGTATACCCCCTAAGCCTGCCTGTATATAGCCTAAGCTTGCCTGTATATATCCTAAGCCTGCCTATATACCCCCTAAGCCTGCCTATATATGCCCAAGCCTGCCTTTATACCCCTTGAGCCTGCCTTTATACCCCTTGAGCCTGCCATACATAAGCCCCCCAGCCCTGCCTACATAGCCCCCCAGCCTGCGCATAGCCCCCAGTCCTCCTACCAAAGCCCCACAGTCCTGCCTATATTAACCGCCACCCTTCCTTGCGTAGCCACCCCACCTACCTATATACCCCCCAAGCTGCCTATATAGCCCCCCTAAAAGACGCCCAAAGATAGCTCTAAGTCAGCCTGCCTGAATAGCCAAATAGCCCCGCGTGGAAGCCTGTCTGCTATACTAGCCCCTATAGTCCCCCTAAAGCTTGCCTACCTATATAGCCCCCCGAAGCCCTGCCTGACTACTTATATGGGCCCCTTTAAGCTACCCTAAACCCTACCTATGAAGGCCCCTATCGCCCAGCCCTAACCCCTGTCTACCCTGTATGGCTCCCTATACTACCTAAACCCTGCCTGTCCTATGATGGGGACTCTATTGCCTACCTAAACCTTGCATATCTGGACACATACACCAGGGGCAGGTGCTGGAAAATTCAGGATTCAAAGATATTTGTGTCTAAATCTCCAGGAACAATGGTCGGGAGATTCCATCAATGGCGACTGGAACCAGATGCAGAACGAAAAGGGTAGGTCAAACGACTCGCCCCAGAGAAACGTCACTTGTAGTAACAAGATGTAACTGCACTTTAATCACATAGACCTGGTGTATACGATATCTACCACTATATGGTCACTGTATGTGTGGTAATATACAGTCTGCAGAGCCTGTGTACACTGCTATCTACCACTATATGTTCACTGTATTAGAGTAATATACAGGTCAACAGAGCTGTGTACACTGGTGTCAACCACTATATGGTCACTGTATGGAGTATATACATCTGCAGAGCCTGTGTACACTGGTGTCCTATCACTATATGTCACTGTATGGTGGTAATATACAGAGCCTATGTACAGCTGTAGCCTACCACTAGATGGTCACTTGGTATGGTAGGTAATATACATGTCTGCAGAGAGCCTTGTGTACACTAGTATAAACCGCTATAGGTGGTCACTTGATGGAGTAATATACAGTCTGCAGAGCCTGTGTACACTGTTGTCTACCACTATATGGTCACTGTATGGCGGTACTATTGGTCTTTGTGTACTGATCAGTAATAGTATAGGGGTATTATTCAGTAACTTTGTGTCATGTTCTGCGCGGAATATCAGGTTACCTTATTTAATAGTGGTTAGTTGGTACTGTTGGTCTTGGTATAGTGGGATTTGTTTGGTAGCAGTATGATAGGGAGATGTAAGGTGAGGTGTTCACATCTAACAGCAAGTCCTGGTAAATGTTCGTGGTCAGGGAGGTGGGTAGGGGTGAGGGGGGAGGGGTAGGGTGCCCCATCCAAAAGTTGCTTTTGGGCCCTAGCTTCTCTAGTTACGCCCCTGCTCTCAGCCCAGGTCCGTATCCCCTGAGACAGCTATAAACAATTGATCACTAAAGGAGCAGCTAAAACAAAAACGGTGCAGAATTTTCAATAATGATGAATGGTGAAAATGTTTATTATTTCATTTACAAACTTCCCACATCAATTTTACTTTTTACACAATATACAGACACGTGTAGGAGGAAAAATAATATATTCGGAATAATAGCAATAAAAGATATAGGTAAGAATATTGTATAGCCACTAATTAATAAGTACAACTGCGCTGCATCAGTAAAGTCACAATATGTCCTGAGTAAAGTCTGTAAGAATAATTATAAAGTCTGACTATAATAAGAGAATGGTGATCTATCTTTCCCCTAACTAAACCTCCCAAGTCAATAGACTGGCACAGATCCGAACACACGTTTCGCTAGGTCTATCCTCTTGGGGACCTTGATAATACATTAGCTCGTGCTTCTAATATTCTGTATCCCCCCCCATGGTTGCGTCTCAGTCTCTATGATTTTTCCCTGTTGGGCATGTTAGTGCCCTTTTTTCATGTGTTTTTTATTTTTGAATTAAATACAGATTATTTTATATATTTCTACAATTTGATACTAGTTGTGAGGCACATCCCTAAAGACAGACCATCAATTCTGAGCACCTGTTGACCGCACTTTGAATCCGTTTGTAAACCTGAGCAGAGGCGGCAGTGGACGTTCCTCACGCTCCCGCCGGGTCCCTCACCGTCCTCCGGTGGAGTTTTCTAATTACAGAACCTTGTCAGGAGCAACTTGAAAAGAAAAACAAGGTTCAAAACCCAACACAAGATCCTATTAACAAACTAAAATGACTCGTGCTTTTTTTTCAAGCGGGTCGGCGCCTGTCCCGCTGCTCCGTTGATACAGAAATAAATTGAATAAACCAGAAGAAGGCGGCGGCTGGAGGTCATGGCGGAGGGAGCGGCGCGTGGGGAAGGCTCACTCCTGACCTTCTGTCTGAATAATATAAAATTGAGTCGCTGCCTTATTAACTGTGGAGTGTGGAGGCTTAGCTGACAATAGCTGCCCTCCCACCAGAGCAACCGGGCAATCTTCTAAGTAATAACCAGCTCTGCGCGGCTGCTCCGGCCGCCTCCATACCAGCCATCATTAATAGCAGATACACGTCCTTGAGAGCTTCTCAGGCTGGAGCCTCCTCGGCCTCTCAAGCCTCGTTTCCCCTCTCGGATCCTTCCTTCGCCTAGTTGCTTTGAATCTTTTTGCTTTGCTCATTATTAGTGTTTACATTTTTAACCTCTGATACATAATGTAGCAGGTGGATACATTGTGTCCGCATCGCTGGAGGGTGCCGTCCTTGAGATGTTCATGCAGTAAAGGGTCTGCGCTGTTTTGTCTTGTAACTAATTAGAGCGATAGGTCCAGGGCTTTGAACACGACGTTCGGTGGCTGAGGCTGCGAAGAAAGGAAAAGTCTCCGTGGGACGGGAATGAAATGCTCTTGCCTTATAAATGTGAGGATATGAGAAGCCACCGATGCTCTGACACCACGAGGATCTCACAATCAATGATGGCATTTCTGTGCAAATATTCCAATTAGATCAACCAGGACTGAGAGCGCTTGTATTTTGCAGGGATTTACAACAATGAGTATTATGCGACGAGGTCTGTTTTGGTTCGATATTGGTTCTACTGGACTTGTGAATAAAATGCCAGTTTGGGGGTTCTGTGAATGCATTTTTTTTCTCTTACCTTTTCCCTATCTTTAACCCTATCCTTAGTGATAATTGTAACTGTAACCCTAATCCTATCCCTAACCATAATGGTTACTCAACCCTATCTCTAACATATCTCTAACAATAACCATAACTGTAACCTTATGCTTAACCATAGCCCTAATACTAACCATAACTGTAACCTTAATCCTATCCCTAACCATAATGGGTACTCTGACCCTATCTCTAACAATATCTCTAACAATAACCATAACTGTAATCCTATGTCTAACCATAGCCCTAATGCCAACCATAACTGTAACCTTAACCCGATCCCTAACCATAACTGTAACCATAACTCTTTCCTTAACACTAACCATAACCTTAACCTGCTAACTATAATGCTAACTGTAATTCAAAGACTAAAGCTATCTCTAACCCTATCCCTAACACTAACCATAGCTGTAATCCTATCTCTTACTTTATTCATAACACTAACAATAGCTGTAATCCTATCTCTTACTTTATTCATAACACTAACCATAACTATGATCCTATCTCTAATCCTAATACTAACCACAGCTGTAACCCTAACCCTATCCCTAACACTAACCATAACTGTAACCCTATCTCTAACCCTAATACTAACCATGACTGTAATCCTGTCTCTAACCCTAACACTAACCATAACTGTAACCCTATGTCTAACCATAGTCCTAATGCTAACCATAACTGTAACCCTATCTCTAACCCTGTTCCTGACACTAACCATAACTGTAACCCTAACTCTAATACTAATCATAGCTGAAACCCTAACCTTATTCCTAACACTAACCATGACTGTAATCCTATATCTAAACTACCAACAATAGCTGTACTCCTATCTCTAACCCTATCTCCAACACTAACCATAACTGTAATCCTGTCTCTAACTCTAATACCATAGCTGTAATCCTATCTCTAACCCTATCCCTAACACTAACCATAGCTGTAACCCTATCTCTAACCCTATTCCTAACACTAACCATAACTGTAACCCTATCTCTAACCCTATCCCTAACACTAACCATAACTGTAATCCTATCTCTTACTGTATCCCTAACACTAACTATGACTGTAATGCTATATCTAAACCGCTAACAATAGCTGTACTTCTATCTCTAACACTAACCATAGCTGTAACTCTAACCCAAGCCCAAATATTAACCATAACCAAAACCAAAAATTATTTAAGTTTTTTTTTGATCACTAAATAATCAGCAGCCAGATGTGTGACAGAAATCAACAGACAAATATAAAAGCACAGAAGCTGCAGAAGTTGCTTTTATCTTTGCTGTGTTTTTTCCACATCTGGTGTGGGTTTTTTGTGTCAGTAGCTGTTTTTTTTTTCTTAGACGCAGCATGCTGGAGGTATAGAGCTTTTCAGGCAGTTTGAAGCATTTTTCTCTTCATAGACATCCATTTCTTTTTTCTTGCAGTTTTGCTTGTATTGTAGGTTGTGTTTTTTTATGTAATTTGTAGGGTTTCTCTATGTTGCAAATCAGGTGATGATCAAAAAAAAAAAACTACAGAAAAAAAATTACGTATATATTTGTTTTTACAAAAAACTGCATGAAAAATGCATAAAGTCTAAAAATGCAAGCAGGTTTTAAAGCTTTTTTTTTGTCCAAAAAGACAAAAATAAGAAGTATAAGCGTGTAATCGCCTTCGTCTCAATCATTGGAGCATCGGCCTCCCAACCAAGGACGTTATTTCTGCATTGAATACAAAGGGAGACGGGATAATTCTTCACGTTGCAGAGATCAGTGTTCATAATAATATGAGCCGCAGTCTAGGATGTGGAGCGCAGCTTGTACTCCCATAGGAAACAACTGGACTCTCAGTCCTCACGCCGCACAATGCACCTCATACAAGAGATACAAAGGGGCAGATTAATCACTACTGTGTAACTCTTATAGACAATATACACTTAGACCAGACAGTCTTCCAATGCGTCACACGTATTATAGCGCTGATAAATGTTGCTCAGGTTTAGACGGTCTAGTTTAAGAAGGAAACGTACAAAGTGATTAACGCCCATTCTATTGTAAAACAGACAAAATATTTTTCAGAATTTGCTCAGAATTTTTTTTTTAAAGCAGCCAGGCTTAGACAAAAAACTGGACCGTGGCCCTTCGCTAACCCCAGCAAATTGATTGAAGAAGGTCCACCAAAAAAGTGCTGAAAATGAAATCAGTCATCTACTGCAAGTCCCAGGTGGCTTCGATTTTTCTTAGATGGGTGCACAGATATTGAAAGATGCATCAAATTTATGAAGCCTTAATAAATTGGCACAGTTTACGCCTGTGCAATTTTCATTAAAGAGGTTGTCTTAGCATGCTGTTTCTCAGAACCACAGACAGCTTCCTGTTCAAGCTGTGGATGGTTCTACAGCTTTAGGACGCCACTTCCTATTCAGGCTGTGGGTGGTTCTAGAGCTTCAGGCTTCCACTTCCTGTTCAGGCTTTGGACTGTTCACCCAAAAAAAAAAGCTTTTTGTTTTTTCCCCTATTTGTTTTTTTTTCCAGAACTCTTACATCCTGTTCAGGTCTGTTGGATGGTTCTACAGCTTCAGGCTCCCCACTTTCTGTTTTAGAACCGTGGGTGTTTTCTACAGCTTCAGCTTTACACTTCTGATTCACGCAGTGGGTCGGATTCTATAGCTTTAGGCTCAAACTTCCTTTTCAGCAGTTTTGTCTAGGGCCCACAGATGACGTTCATTCTGGGGGCCACCAGTTGAGCTGTTTCTGGGCTCACCGGTGGAGTTTATTTTATGGGCCCACCCTACAGCTACTGTAAATGACTGTACCTGCCTCCTATACAATGCTTTTCTGCCTTTCTTGAAGATGCATATGCCGCTTAAAAACATCTCCAGGTCTGACATGCTCAGGGGCCCACTGGGGATTTGCCCTATTCCCCTGTGGTCCTGTCTGTGTCTGCTGTTCAGGCTGTGGGTGGTTCTACAGCTTCAGGCTCCTACTTCCTGTACAGGCTGTGGATAGTTCTACAGCTTCAGGCACCCACTTCCTGTACAGGCTGTGGGGGGGGAAAAAAAATGGTTATACAGCCCTTCAGCTCCCACTTCTTGTTCATGGCTGTAATGGCAGTTTCTATAGCTCAGGCTCCTACTTCCTGTCCAGGCTGTTGGTGGTTCTACACCTTCAGGCTCCCACTGCCTGTTCAGGCAGTGGGTGGTTCTACAGCTTCAGGCTCACACTTCCTGTTCAGGCTGTGGGCGGTTCTATAGCTTTAGGCTCACACTTCCTTTTCAGCAGTTTTGTCTAGGCCCCGCTAGTGAAGTTCATCTGGGGGCCCACCAAGTTGAAGCTGTTTTCTGGCTCACACCGGTGGAGTTTATTTTATGGGCCCACCCTACAGCTACTGTAAATGACTGTACATGCCTCCCACGTCCTGTTCAGGCAGTGGGTGGTTCTACAGCTTCAGGCTCCCACTTCCTGTTCAGACTGTAGGCGGTTCTACACCAGCGAAGTCGATTCTTTTGCCCACCCTACAGCTACTGTAATGACTGCACATATTGCACATGCCGCTCTTTCTCTACCTTTCTCCCTCAAAAGCAGCCGTGCCCAGGTTTCCCCTGCTCCACTGTGGGCCACTCAGAGTCTGGGTTACCCACAATACCCTGCACCCACTATAATAGACTATTAATGTCTTACGGTCTTAGCTACATGCGGCCGCTGCTCAATGTTAGGTGTCCCCCCCCCCAATTAAAAAAAAAGAAATAAAGATCTATCGGTCCCCCCATGCTGCCCCCCTCCCTATGTGCTACCCCCCCCCCGTCTCTCCACACTGCCCCCCCTCCCTATCTCCCCACGTTGACCCCCTCCATATCCCCTATTCATAACCCCTCCATATCACCCACCATGTTTGCCCTCCCTCCATACCGGAACTCCCCTCCTTCCCACGCTGCCCCCCTTCCTCCCACACTTCCCCCCTTCCTCCCATGCTGACCCCCTCCCTGTCCCCCCATGCTGAACCCCTCCCTATCCCCCATGCTGCCCCCTGCCTCCCGTGCTGACCCCCTCTCTGTCCCCCCACACTGCCTCCTGCCTCCCGCGCTGCCCTCCTTCCTGTCCCCCCAGGCCTCGCATCCCCAATTGCTGCTTCCTCCCTGCCCGCGTTTGACCCTCTCTTTTCCCCCCCCCCTTTCTCTCGCCCCACCACCCCTTTCTTTCCCCCTACGCTGCCCTTCCCTCCCGTGCTGCCCCCTCCCTCCCATGCTGACCGTCTCACATGCTGACTTCCCCCCACGCTGCCCCTCTCCCTGTTCCCCCTGCTGACCCCCTCTCCATCCTCCCGCACTGACCCCCTCCCTGCCTCCCCATGCTGACCCCCTCCCTGTCCTCCTGAGCTGACCCCCTCCCTCCGCACTGCTCCCCTCTCTGTCCCCCCACACTGACCCCCTCCCTCCGCACTGCTCCCCTCTCTGTCCCTCCCGCACTGACCCCCTCCCTGCCCCCCCACACTGACCCCCCTCCCTGTCCCCCCACACTGTCCCCCCTCCCTGTCCTCCCGAGCTGACCCCCTCCCTGTCCCTCCACCCTGAGCCCCTCCCTCCGCGCTGACCCCCTCCCTGTCCTCCTGAGCTGACCCCCTCCCTGTCCCCCCACGCTGACCCCCTCCCTGTCCCCCCACGCTGATCCCCTCCCTGTCCCCCCTCCTTCCCGCACTGACCCCCTCCCTGTCCCCCCACACTGACCCCCTCCCTCCGCACTGCTCCCCTCTCTGTCCCCCCACACTGACCCCCTCCCACACTGACCTCCTACCTGTCCCCCCACACTGACCCCCTCCCTGTCCCCCCACGCTGACCCCATCTCCTTTCCTGTCCTTCCTCACTTCCAATTCCTGGAGCTGCAGAGAATGTGATGAAGCCTCTGATATCTCAGCACAATATCCCGGCTCTCGGCCTCTTCTTTATTTCACAGCTCATTTCAAACGCCTCATTTTTATTTATTGCATTTCTGCGTCGCCCGGACGGAGATAAGATCCTGAGAGGCTGTATATACCGCAGGCAGGGAGTATACGGCGCGGACCTGCACTGTCTGATTATCCCAGGAGCAGCCGGTGCTGACATGAATATATGTGGTGTCATCTCCCTGTCATATCCCCTCCGGAGGCAGCGGCCGTGACAAGCTGGGAATCAGCAAGAGGAAGAAAGGCAGGGATTAAAGGGGCCCTCCACCGCCAAAGGAAGCCCCAGAGTCATCACCTCTGTGACAACTACTCTTCAATTCAGCCATGTGCTTGGTGTCCTAGGTTACACATCCCCTATGTAACTGCACCAGCAGAATAGTGAGTGCAGCTCTGGAGGATAATACAGGATGTAACTCAGGATCAGTACAGATACTAATGTTTGTACAGTGACTGCACCACATAACAGTGAGTGCGTCTCTGGAGGATAATACAGGATGTAACTCAGGCTCAGTACAGGATAAGTAATGTATGTACAGTGGACTGCACCCAGCAGAATATGAGCGCAGCTCTGGAGGGATATTACACGGATGAACTCAGGATAGTACAGATGAGTAATGTATGCACAGTGACTGCAACCAGCATGAACAGTGATGCAGCTCGGAGTATAATACAGGATTAACTCAGGATCATACAGGATAAGTAAATGTATGTACCATAGTGACTGCACCAGCATAATAGTGAGGCGCAGCTCTGGAGAATAAATACAGGATGTAACTCAGGATCCAGTACAGGGAAAGTAATGTATGTACAACAGTGACTGCAGCACAGAATAGGAGCGCAGCTCAGAAGTATAATACAGGAGTGTAACTCAGGATCAGTACAGGATAAGTAATGTATGTACACAGTGACTGCACCAAGAAATATTGAATGCCAGCTCCTAGAGTATAATACAGGATGTAACTCAGGTTCAGATACAGGATAAGTTAATGTATGTACACCAGTGACTGCACCAGCAGAATATTGAGTGCAGCTCTGACTATCGATATTGGATGTAACTCAGGATAAGTACTAGCATAAGTAATGTAATGTACAGTGTACTGCACCACAGAATAGTAGTGCAGCTCTGAAGATAAAACAGGATATAACTCAGGATCAGGTACAGCGATAATTAATGTTGTACAGTGACTGCACCAGCAGAAATGAGCGCGCTCTGGATTAAACGGGTGTAACTCGGGACAGTACGGATAGGTTTAATGTAGTAATGATGCACCACAAATAGTGAGGCAGCTTGGGGGATAAACAGGATGTAACCAGGATCGTAAAATTTAAGTAATGTATGTACAGTGACTGACCTCAGAAAAAATGAGCCACCCTTGGGGGGGAAAATAAGGATTAACTCAGGATCTACAGGAAAAGAAATTTTTCAGTGATGCCCCCAAAATAGTGAGTCGCTCTGGAGATAATACAGGATGTACCCAGGATCAGTACAGGAAAATGATATCTCATAATAAACAATAGCTTTTTGGATAAAGTTTAATTATTGTAAAGAAAAAACTGAAATTTCTAACATATTTGTTATTTCAATTTCAAATCTTCATCAATATTTTCTTTTTCTGTCAAGGAAATTTCAATCAGCCCCAACCCCTTTCCAGCAAAATTTGCCCCCAGTCTGGACACTAAATACATCAGCTGCTTAAATCTTATACCTGATTTTCCAATGTTCGGGCTGCATCGTCACCTCCCATGGTTTATCTCCACTGATAAAAGTAAAAAAAACCTTTTAATTGGGAAAAATTTTTCTTTCCTGGTAACAAAAAGCAGCTTGAAGAAAAAATATTTTAAAAATTATTTGCATTAATCCTAGTCCTAAAACCCAAGACCCCCCATCGACCTTGTCCCAACTTAAGAAAGCGCCAACCCCTCATTTCCCATCCCCAAACCCCTTAAAAATCCGCCTGAGCCGATACCAGGAGCTCATACTTAGGACTTGGACTTGTCCATAATGAGGAGTATTTAGCAGCCACCTCAGGCACACATAGGGTCATATAAAGGGGAATAGGAGGCGACGCAAAACAGGGTTTAAATATATTCCAGGGAATTTCATTACTTTCAAAAGGGAATAGCTGTGATCATCGGGACTCTCGGGCCCCGCGGGGGTTTTATGTCCCGCAAATTTAAAGATCTTTGAACATTTAAAACTATTTCTTGACAGCGGTGATGGATGAGGCCGACTTATATTTATACGAGCAGAACACAGCATTGCTGGGTTGTTAGCAGCGCTCACTGCGTGCGGCCACACTCAGGCCCTACACCCTTGAAAGCAAGAATAAACACCTAGGGGGGCATTATGACCCGGGCCCGACGCCCACTTCCCCCCTCGTATGTGTACGACCCGCATCTGATGAAAGTCTCCAGCACTTTAACATGTTCCCGTTCTCCGAAAACAGTAGCCCCCGGCCACTCTTAAACCGGGTAGGGGAAAAGAATGAATTTCGAAACCAAAGCGCATTTTTTGTCTCATTATACGAGGAAAAAAATACATGGCAATTCACACTAAAAAGAAAAACATATTGCAAATTTAGTGAAGTGGGGGAAGGCTCCTGTCATCAGCGGGTGCACCCAATGGAGTATAGTGGAAGTGTTATTTGGGGACATTTGCAGACTCACAAAGCCCAACCTTTATATACATGGATATTATATACAGGGGCTTGGATTTTTGAAACAAAATCAGTTTTCCCAAAATTCAGTTTTTGCAGTATTGGGGGGTGAAAAACCTTTTTTAACACCCCCCGCTCCAAAAATCCATCAAAGAAATATATTCTAAAATTAGGTTGGTGAAAATATTCAAAAGGCGAAAAGTTTGGTTCTTCGTTTTTGGGGTTCAGTAATTGTAAAACACTGTCTCCAAATCTCCTATGTCCCAAAAGGGTTTTTTTGGGCCCCCCAGGATGCCCGGGCCCCATACAACTGCACCCCGCACCTCCTATAGCTCGCCCTGCTTGCAAGCTGTCCTCATCTTTTCGTTGCCATTGAAAAGGAAAGAAGTATTTTAGCCTCTAATTTCTGTCACTCTTAAGACAAGTTTCTTCACTAAGTTTTCCCACGTTTCCCGGGGTTCTGTTATGGGTGGGAATTCCCGTTCTCCTCACCTTATAGGTATAAAAATTACCCAAACCTCTTTTCCCATTGACTTTAATGGGGTTCGAGTTTGAGTTTTACCTGAAACCCCGACTGAAACTTACTGTTTTTAAGCTCTAATCGAACTAGAAAATTTTACTGTTCGCGTATTTCTATTTGAGACACTGGGTTGTTCCCCATACTGGCGCTGCTGTACCGGGGGGTGGCCCCATGCATGCACTCAAGTGTAGGGACTACTTAAAGAGGTCCCTGAAGGGCAAAAGGGCTATACCGTTTGATCAAAAAGTAAACTAAGAACCTCATGTTCATTATTGAAAATATTTTTGCTGAGAAGAAATAGATCAACATATGGTAAGTGCATGTGCAGTCTGTGTCTTCTTTCTCTTTTCCTGGATTAAATGATGTAACTTATAACACGCGGACAGTTGAACTACTCCCATCTGCTATTGAGCACAATGAATAAATAAAATATCTCAATAGAAATGAGCCCTACACACAGGGTTTGGGGAATAAAATTAATTTAAATATTTTTGGTCAATAGGCAAAACAAAACCAATTTCTTATAGTATAGAATCCCATTAATGCATAACTTTTAATAATATCCAAAAATAAAAAAGATAACAAACCAGGAACCTATATGCTCCACCTATACTATTTGAAAAAATGTTTGTATAGCAGTGACTTCTGACCCTTTACCAAGCCACTGAACTACTGATTAATTCTAAATACTAATACTAATTAACTGTTGCAACTTTAAAGCGCCCCTTTTGCCCCGTTAAAAGTGTACCCCGCAGCATGCTTGTGATTTAGAAATTTTTTAGTGGTACGTTGGCTTTGTAAAGTGTCAGAAGTCACTGCTATACAAACATTTCTACAAATATTATGGGTGGAGCATGTGGGATCACGATTTTAATCATGTTTGTTCTCTTTTTTATTTTTGGATATTATTAAAAGTTATGTATGAATGAGATAATATACTACGGAACACTGAGTACATATTCACAGTGCAGGGGAGGAAAGTAAGGGTTTTTCAAACGGGGGGCTGAAATACAGTAATCCCCCTTCCATGAGAACAAAGGATTCGCCCCTCTCCCCGTCAACAAAAATCGATTTACGAATGGGGAGATAAGGACATTCCTTATTCAGGCGAATACTGCCCCAAACAAGCTTCTATTCCCCCCCCCGCCCGCGGGGGTATGCACTATAGCCCCGAAAGACACATGTACTGCAGCGCGTACTATACGCACCGCAGTACATCGTGTGAACATACCCTAAGAGAACACTTTGGAGTCCACCTGTATTTGTAAATTGATTACTAATAAAGTTTGTTCTGATTGTATCTAAGTCACAATTCTAAAGAAAAACAATGTAACTAATAACACAAAGACAGTTTGTTTATGACTTTTATGGAGCACATTAAGTTAACGTCCATAGTGCAGGGAGAAAATATAAGAGAATCTTTAAACGAAAGATCTTCTTTTAGCGGAAATTACTTCCATGCTTTGTGTAGCTGCAAATTTGTCCAATGTTGAGGAGGAATTTTGGAGCACCCCTGCAGCTATTTGCTGTGTTCATGGCGCTGTCCCTGGTGCTGAACAAGGAGCTGAAGGTGCTGGATCTGCTTGTTTTGCTCCAGCGTGAGAGCTTTCTGTGTTGGTGACGTTTTAACTACAAGAGATATTGCAAATCTGATTGCAGCAGTCGATTTCTGAGACAATTGTGGTCTTCTTTGACGTGACCACCTCCCCATTGGAATAACTTGTCCGGACATAGCCGAAAAAATGGCCCCCCCTCACCCATTACTTGCTGGGGGATTCAGAGTCATTTTCCCTTTCATTTCTGAAATAAGAGAGTTTCCTGGGACTTTGACTCACCCTGTATATTTAGGCTATTAGTAAGTTCTGCACAGGTCACATCCAGACTGAGGCCACCTTGCTTGACCTCATTGTATTGAGCACCAGTTCTGACCTCTTTGCCTTGTTCACCATCTGTTTGCAGCACTGCAGAGAGACACTTGAGGTTTTCTATATGGTTCCCAGATCAATACAAGAGCATATTTAGAAGTAAATCTGATTCCTTTCTGCGGCAGGGCAGAACACTTCAGATGCATCGAATGGAGGAATGCATTGATATATTATCAGATGTGTCTGGGGTCCTATTTGCTAAGTTATTGCAAGAGAAATTCAATGTCCATTTACTTGACTGCTGGAGGCAAAGGGTCCTCAACTCAAATACTTTAAAACAAATGTTCACGCCAAGTCTCTGGATTTCTAAAACTTTAGTAATTAGGTTCTGAGAGCACTCAGCAGCGTGAGCTTAAATCACACAATGAAGTCAGAACACGGCCGGAAAGAAAGGGGCATCTGCAGTCTTCTGTGCAAAGAATTCTCTAATGAAATCTCCAAGTGTCAGTCCCGGATTCCAGACAATATTTAATATCGCAGCGGCTGCACTTTTGCCAATATACGTTTGAGGGCAGTGACCCCCGACGGCAGCAGAGGAAAAAAATACATGGGCAATTCAACACTACAAAGCCAAAATATATTACTAAATGTTAGTGACGTGTGAAGGCTCCTGTCATCATGCAGGCTGCACCCAGTGGGCATATCACAGGATGAATGTATCACTTGGAAGATATGGCCAGGAATGGGGTGCGGGTGAGGAAGGCGAGGAGTCCAGCAGTGGCCATAACCAAGGGGAAATGTGCAGTAATACCTCTTCCACCCATAACACCTGAGACCTTCAGCCACTCTAACCTCTATCATGGCCCACCCATAACCAGGAACCCTCCTCAATGCTCTCTGATGTCTAACACACTGGCTTACCTCTTCCACCCGTAACACCTGAGACCTTCAGCCACTCTAACCACTATCTTGGCCCACCCTAAATGAGGATCCCTCCTCAACCCTCCCCTGATAAAAAACCCCAACGGGTTTTAACCTTTTTCCCATTTGAAAACACCTGAGCCCTTTCACCCCAACTCCAACTCCATCATGGCCCACTCTTAATGAGGATCCCTCCTCAACCCTCTCTGATGTCAAACCTGCTGACTCACTGCTTCCACCCATAATACTTGAGACCTTCAGACACTCCAACCACCATTAAGTTCCGCTCTTAAAGAGGATACCTCCTCAACCCTCTTTTAAATGCCCAAATTTGCGGGTTTCACCACTTCCCCCCAAATACTTGAGCCCCTTAAACCACTAAAAAACTTTCATCGGGCCCCCTTCTTAAGGGGGGAACCCCACCCAACCATTCTGGCCCTTTTTACTCTTTAATCAACCTTTTCCAAAATCAAAACCCCCTGAGCCCTTTTAACCACTCCAGCCCTCCATCAGGGTCTCCCTTTTAAATTTGGGGAAAGCCCCCCCTTTAAACCCCCCTCTAGTCTTTTTTAACGGCTGACCATGCTGCTGACTGCTCCCATACACTCTGGTCTTCATGCTTTGCCCCCCTTTTAGTGGGGGAGTTCTCACCCTCTCTGGTGTCTCACCCACTGGCTGCCCTTCCCCCATCCCCCTTGGCTCCATGCATTCCCTTTTCCCTCAGTGATGGCCTTTCTAAACCCTCTTTTTAATTTCACAAAACATTTGGCTCACCGCTCCCACCTGTAACACCTGAGACCTTCAGCCACTCCAGCTTCCAGGCATGTACCACTCTCAGTGGTGAGCCCTCCTCAACCCCCTCTAGTCTCTCACATATTGGTTCACTGTTCCCACCTGTAACAACTTTTACCTTTAGCCACCCCAGTCTCCATTCATGTCCCACTTTCAATAGTCCCCAAGCTCACCTGACACCAACATATGTTATTATTGAAATTCTAAATTCGGAAAAGATTCCACTTTGCTGAATAACAAGGTGAGAGCAGAACATGGCTTGGTAATTTGCCCTACCAGGGAAAATTTCCCCTGGACCCAAGGCCCATCTACTGTGTTCCCCTCCAATTAACGGGCCCCTGTTCTGCAGAATGTTGCTGAAACCCATTTTTCCCTGATCAAAATACAGAAATTTCAAACTAAAACATTTTTACAAATGCACAGTCCTCTCTATGATCAATGCTGGGAAGAAACAGGAAGTAAAATCCAGAGCAATGCTGGAGCATCCCATGTATGTAGCATTAACCTTTTCACTGCCTTTTACCAGGGATTGTTACATTAACCCTATCATGCCTTAGACCACTAGAGATCTTTCCATTACAAGATCACAAGGTCCCTATGATTAATGCTGGGGAGAAACAGGAAGTAAAAGCCAGACCAGTGCTGGAACTTGGAGAGGTGAATAACCCCAAAACTACAGGTTTTTAAACCCCACTGCTTTTAAACAGGGATTTTTAAAAAAAAACTCATTACGTCCTAAAACCACCAAGTCTTTAAAAATTTTTTACTGGCAAACCCAAAAAGGATGTTTAAAATTTAAACCTTCAATCCCTTAGGCCACTAGATACATTATGCAGCATAAACCTCATCTATACTACTCTCCTCCATACCTTAACCTCCTCATTGCCATTGACCACCAAGGATATGTAAAATTAATCCTCAAATTTCATAGCCCCGGGAAAAGCAGCAAAAACCCTTCCACTCCCTTTTCCCCCAGGATCTAAAATTTAAACCCCCCAAAACGGGCCCTTTAACCACCTGGGAAATCCTTACTTTAAATTTCTCCCCCCCTGCCCCCAGACCCCCCGGGAAACCTTTATTTAAAGGGGATGTATCGCTTCATCATTTTTGGGGTGTTTAAATTGTACTTTCAGTTTTTCCCAGCTCTGAAATCGAGGGCCCGTTTCTTTCCCCTCCCAGCGGGGTGTTTCTTAACTGAAGGGGGAATACATCACCCCCCCTTTAAAAATTCAAGCTCCCCTTCCCGAGTCTGTGTGTTCTCCCCCCCCCCCCCTCTGTCGGAGCCAAAATGTCACGGGTTCCCTTTCCCCTCTCCCTAGGCAGTCTTATTTTGTAAGAGCTGTTTACATACCAAAATGCCTGCTTTTCCAGCCCTAGACACCCTTCTATAAACTCCTTTTTACAGCGGAGGTTTGTGCCCAGTTGAACCAAATTTCCTGTGAAGAAACACAGACTGTCCCCCCCCTTTCTATGTTTACACCACAGCTTTAGGCAACCCGAGCCAAATTCTCCCTGTTTTTCTGATTGTAGAAGAAAGCTGCAGTGTTACTGTGGGGCTGGGGGGCTGTGCAGAGTGATAGTTGCCCCCCCTTATTCTGACCAGGGGCCAAAAACAGAAGGGTAAATTAGAAAAACCCCGCCCAGCCATTAAAATAAAAGGGAAAGGGGGAATCCGACCCCCACGGGGGAACATTTTTTTAACAGAAAATCAAAGATAAGGAGACGTGAAAACAAGACAGCTCTGCTAATGACACCCCAATTTTGGTAAAGTTCTTTTTTTCACTGTCCCCTTATTCTGAAGACCATTTAATGTAATGATACAACCCCTTTAACATCCTCACTGCCCTACATCACCAAAGTTCCTTATATATAAATTGGATGGGGTACAGCTTTTCCTTCATACTTTTTCTTCTTTTTTGGATCCACTCCTGTCTTTGCCTCCAAAACTCCTTAAATAATTTGAAAAAGGGAAATTCCACCGAGTTATTAGGGGCCCATGACTTCCGATTAAAAATAGAAAACGGCAAAAATTCTGAATGCAGCTCTGGATTTTGCCCGGGAGAAAGTCATGCTATCATATGCTTGATATCCGCACAGAAGAAGTGAAACATTGTATCAGTCTGTAAGTTATTTTAGATACAATGTACAGTACATCTGGGATTTCCTGGGAAAAAGGGTTTCCGGGAAAATAAAATTTTACTTGGAATCTGATAAAAGTGGTGCGGTGGGATAAGGGCAAAAATTCACGGGGGGCCCTCCCCAATCTACCGCCATGTGCACTTTATTGGTGAAGACTACGGGCCA
Source organism: Phyllomedusa bahiana (assembly GCA_025379985.1). Lineage (NCBI taxonomy): Eukaryota > Metazoa > Chordata > Amphibia > Anura > Hylidae > Phyllomedusa > Phyllomedusa bahiana. The sequence continues at coordinate 23,164 of JAODAL010015482.1, forward strand.
CATGTATGGAAGACAAGTCTAGGACGTCCATAGCAGTCGTCCATAGCAACCAACCAGAACCCATAGCAACCAAGAAACCCCCCCTTTTCTTTTAAATATAGGGGCCCGGGGGGAAAGGAAAGAGGGGGGCCTGTTTGGGTTGCTATGGGCACAAAGTGAATTTTTTAACCTGGAAAAGTCCCTGCGGCTCTATAACTGCTATTTGACATATGCATATATTTGCCTCCCTCTTCAATCGGATGACAAGAAGCCGAAACCTTGTGCCGCCGCCGCCGCTGCCGGAGCGAGTGCTGTGGGGCACACGGGGCGTGTGGGGGGACAGTCTTTCGAAGGGGAAAAGTTTTTTGTGCTGGTCCCCCCTGCCCCGGGCCCAAACCCCGGGAAACTCCCTTCAAAGTTCCCGGAAAACTAATGAGCGCAGCTATTTCAGTGGGAGCTAATGAAGTATGCAGCCATTTGTTATTGCTATTCATTTAGAAATAGGCGCCGACCTCAGCAATCACAACCTTCATTATTATTTAGGAGACACTTGCTGAACGCTGAGGGACATAATTATCCCCGGCTCTGGTGATATCCAAATATATTCCAGCAAACAAGGCAGCAGCCAGAGCACACAAATGCCTCCTGCTCTGCAGCAAACAGCAGCGCTCCCAATTAGAGAGGGTTGTAATGCACAGGCCAGTCACATTATTATGTCCACTTCCTACCTCCGCAGCACAGTGCATAATGGAAGTAAATGGTGGGGTGTTGGTTTGGGTCGGGAAAGGGTAAAAAGGTGTGATAGGCTGCTGCACACTGATTTTCCTTTGTTGCGGCCCGGGGGTGTAAAAAAAGGGGGTGAATTTTGGCTGTCTGGGAAAACTGATGCCTCCCTTGCTGGCCCCCGGTGGATTATAAGCTGTGAAAAGGGGTTTCCCCGCACACTGATCCCTCGTTGCTGGCCCGGGTGGGAAAATAAAGCTTTATAAGCTGTCTGCACACGATCCCCCTTTTCTGGGTTTTGGGGGGTATATCAAGTGTGCTGTCTGCACACATAGACTTCGTTCCTGATTTATCAGAGTTGGGATGTTTATTGGTTTTTGAGCCCTGAAACTGACCCTGCGCAGTTTGTGACCTATTGGCGGCTGCTGTGGTGAAAGTATCGTGAGTGGAAAAATGGTGCCAATGTGAATAAGAGACGGGGAAACTACAGTAACCACAAGCTATTTTGTAAGAAGGCAGAGGACACGATACAGCAGAGCAGATCACCACCAAAATGAACCCAAGGTAACAAGAAGTGTGTCTAACACAACAAGGAGGCCTAGTGTGTACGGCCCCCCCAAGCAACGGGTGTACTGCAACCCCTGCTAACCCTACCCGTGTATGGGGCCCCAGACAGAAAGGATGCAAATGCAAAACCCCCTGCTAACCCACTGTGTATGGGGGCCCCCGGGCAACGGATGTCACTGCACCTCTGCTAACCCCACTGGGGGTATGGGTCCCCGGGGCAGACGGATTTTCACGCACCTCCCCAAAATCTACGGTATGGGGGGCCCCGGGCAGACGGGTTAATGCACCCCTGCTAACCCTACGTGTTAAAGGGGCCCCCAAAAACAGACGGGTTCACGGGAAAACCCTGCTTTCCCCTAACCGGGGGAAGGGGCCCCCGGGGCAAAACAAAAGGGCCCGCCCTCTGCTAACCCCACGTGTATGGGGGCCCTAAGCAGACGGATTCACCCCGCACCTCTTTCTTAAACCCCACTGTGAAAGGGGGCCCCGGGCGAACCGACGGGTGTCCCCTTTACCTCTGCTTTAAACCTACTTGGGATGGGGGCCCGGAGCCCGATGGATTTCACTGCACTTCCCGCCCAAACCCCACTTTTTATTGGGGGCCCCCATCCCTCGGATGGCACTGCACCTCAAATAACCCTACTGGGTTTTGGGGGCCCCCAAGCAGAAAGGGGTGTCACTGCACCTTCAATCCTACTGTGTAAAGGGGCCGCGGGGAAATGGATGTACTGCACCTCTGCTAACCCTACCCGTGTAAAAGGGGCCCCGAAGCAACGGATGTCACTGCCCTCTGCTAATCCCACTTTTGTATGGGGGCCGGGGGACAATGGATGTCACTGCAAATTTCTGCTAACCCTAGTTTCATATGGGGCCCCGGATCAACGGTTTTCCCCTGCAAACCCCTTTCTAACCCTACGTTAAAAGGGGGGCCCCAGAGCAGACGGGGTCCCCTGCACTTCTGCTAAACCCCACCCGGTATGGGGGCCCCGGAGCAGACGGGTGTCACTGCACCTCTTCTTAACCCACTGCATATTGAGCCCCGGGTCCCGACGGATGCACTGCCCCCTCTGCTAACCCTACTGGGGTATGGGGGCCCCAGAGCAGACGGATGCACAGCCCCTGCAACTCACTGTGGGAAATTTGGGGCCCCCCAGCAGACGGGTGTCACGCAAACCCCTGCTAACCCCACTTTCATATGGACCCCGGGTTTAGACGGGTGTCACTGCCCCTCTGCTAACCCTACTGTGTATGGGGGCCCCCAAACAAAAACGGGGTGTCACAGCAAACCCCTGCTAACCCCCACTGTGGGTTTTTGGGCCCCGGAGCCGCGAAAAGCACGCAAACCCCCGCTAAAACCCCCACTGTGTATGGGGCCCCCCCCGGGGCAATTGAAAGTCAAATGCAAAACCCTGCAAAACCCACTGTGTTTTGGCGCCCGGACAGAAAGGGGGGTCCCTGCACCCCCTGCTAACCCTACTGTGTATGGGGGCCCGGGGCAAACCGGGGTGTCACTGCACCCCCCTTTCTAACCCTACTTTTGTATGGGCCCCCCGGGGGCAAACGGATTTTCACTGCACCCCCTGCTAACCCTACTGTGTTGGGGCCCCAGAGCAGGGGGATTCACGCACCTCCCCCCTAAAACCCCACGTGTAAGGGCCCGGACAGACAGATGTCACTGCACCTCCTTTAAACCCCACTGTGTATGGGGGCCCCCCAGCAGACGAAGTCACTTTCACCCCTGCTAACCCAAATGGTATGGGGGCCCCCAAAACAGACGGGTGTCCTGCAAAACCCCTTTCCCAACCCTACTGTGTTGGCCTTTCGGGGCAGGACGGATGTCCCCTGCACCTCTGCTTTAACCCCCACTGTGTATGGGGCCCGGGGCGACGGAAGTCACCGCAAATTCTGCAACCCTACTGCATATTGAGCCCCGGATCAGATGACATCTAGGAATAGCAGAGCTGAAATTTTAGTCAATGCTGTAGAACTGTCCGCAGCCTGATCAGGAAGTCGGAGTCTGAAGCTGTAGAACCACTGACAGCCTGAACAAGAAGTGGAAGCCTGAAGCTGTAGAACCCCCCCAATGCCCCGAAAAAGGGGTTTTGGAAAATCCCCCGAAGCTGTAAAACACCCCCTGCCCAAACAGGGGGGTGGGGAGTCTGAAGCTGTAAACCAACCCCCCACCCCCCCAAAAAGAAGTAGAAAACCTATTGCTAAAAAAAAAACCCCCACGGTCTGAAAAAGAAGAGTCTGAATCTGTACAACCAACCACAGTGTAAACAGGAAGCGAGTGATTGCAGCTCTAGTGACCACCCACAGCGTGAATAGGAAATGGAAACCTACGGTTTTAGAAACCACCCCCAGCCTGACCTTTAAAGTAGGGGGGCCTTTAAAACCCGGTGTGGGTCTTTTTTGATAGCATGGGGAGGGCAACCCCTTTTAATGTCTACCCAAAAGTTATATTTTGGGGTGCACTTACTTTTGTCTGAGAACAGTAAAATTTTAAAAATCATTTATTGAATTAAAGGGGCACCCGAGGGAGGTAGGGGTCCCGAATTTTGGGGACAGACCCACAATGAACTCTATCACACGTTCTTTAAAAGCCCCCCAATTTACCGGTTTTTACCTCTTGTCTTGGACCCTCGGCCCCCCGGTCCGCCAGCCGGTGCAGCGCCAATGAACTGCGGCTGAGAAATGAAAGACTTGTTTTGTTTTCAGCTTTTTGCAAGAAGCCAAGAAACGTTCTGATGTTTTTTTAATTATTTTCCCGTTTTGGGGTCCGGGGACATGGGGAACTGATTGCTGGCCTTCGAGGGGGTAAGACCCGTAAAACCGGCGCACACACAAGCTAATTCCGGGAATTAAGAGCCTTGGAATATAAAGGGCTTTGATGAGGAGAAAATTTGTGCTCTTTCCCGGCCAAAGTGAAAAATTTGGGGAAACAGCCCCTCCCCCCTGCGCAGAATAGGAAAAATTTACAGCAAAAAGTAAAAAAAACCTTTGGAAACATTCATCATAGGGGGGCAAGGTGTGGAGGGGAAGCCGTACAGAGCCGTCTATGGCTGGAAAAATTCCCCAATGAACAAAGTAAAAATCTTAGGCCCCATTCACACAGTGTTATTGACCTCCATCTTAGTAACTTTTGGAAGGCCTGTCTTTTCCATTGGGTACACAAAGTAGGAGCATAGGGGCCTTGGGTGATCAGAGGTATGTCCTGGATATGCTCAGGACGCCATCAGCTCCCTTCTCATTAAATGAGTCTTGTAGGCGGCAGGAGGCTTTCGGCTCTCAGAAGTTTTATTTTTTTTCTGCTCCAATTCAAGGGGCCTCTGTTAAGGATGAGGGTCAGATTTATTTATGCGTCTACCTACCTGAGTTCCAGACGGAGAAGAAAAAGGAATATGAGCTCCAGTCAGAGATGATGTTACCTGTGAATCATTGGATATAACTGCACTAACATCTAAAATTGGGGCCCTTTTACCTGGTACCAAAACCCCTAAAGGGCACGTTGGGGGGGAAAAGCGGGCTGCAGAGCCTGGGGTACACTGTGTCTACCACTATATGGGGCACTGTAAGGAGGTAATATTCAGTTTTGAGAGGGCCGTGTACACTGGTTTTCTACCCCTATATTTGGGCCCCTGTTTGGGGTTATAAAAGTCTGCAGACCCTTTTTCACTTGGGGTTTTACCACTTGTACAACTCAACGGGCCCTTGGTTCCATCTTGTCCCCCCCATGGGGGTCATTCAGCTCTGGGATCCCGGGGTCTTTTTTTAAAGGGAGAATGGGGACTCAAGACACTGGTCCATTTTAAAACTGCCTTTAGCCATTTTTTTTGAGGCCCCATGCAAACAAACAAAAACCCAAAAAAAAAAAACACCAAACCGTCCGGCCACTCTAAACCCCGTTAGTCCCCCCTATTTCCCTGGCCCGGGCCTACTCCAGTACCACCCAAAGCCCTCAGCACTCCAAACCAAAAAGTATAGGCTTCCCCTCAGGCCTCGGAGGGCCAAGAGCTTTTTTCTCAGCTTCTGGCTGCTCAACATCGGTAGCAGACCGACGCACCCCTTTAAATCACCCTGCCACGGTCAAGGGACTTTTCTATATACCATCAGACACTGGCATAAACCTGGCCTGGAACGTTTGGGAAACTGGCCTCGGCACCCAACGCTATGACGTGGGGGAAGGCAAGCGCATCACTACCGCCAGTAGCAGCACATACTAACAATCATTGGTAGTCAGTAACTAGGGTTACTGACTCGCTAACTGTGTTGCCTTTCCCACGGATGACAGGATTTCGGCTTTGGCACGTATTTACGCAGCTCGAGTGGCAAGTCACCATAGCGACCATCTGTTTGGTCCCCTGCACATATTCTCCCTCTCGTGATAAAGGTCGTAGGTCGCCTTGAATCACATGCATTACCCTTCCTCGGGATTGGTCAAAGCTTCTCACAGGTGCAATGCCTTCTCTACCTCCTTCAGGGGTGGAAGACATCCTTGCTCACTACTCGCTCAGCTGTGGCTGTATTACCATGCAACTCAACTTAGTAATGAGACACTGTCACGGGTGGGCCTGCGACCCCAAGTCCCGGGTCGCAGGCTCACCCACGTGGTCACCGCTTACGTGCAGCACACGACGTCTCGCAATGCCGGGCGGTGGTAGAGCGCTGACCCGCCCGGCCCAAGTACCTCTACTTACAATCCCGGGCCCTGTGCGCTCTGTTGCTGCCTCAGCCTGCGCGGCGGCGCTCAGAGTTTCGTCCCTATCTCTGTGAGATTTAAGGGGCCAGTGCACCGGTACATGGCTATTGCCTCGGTCACTGCCTCTCTTATTTAAGCTGCCTTCTTGGTGACTGTTGCGGATCTTTAGGCCATTTCAGCCTATAGGAGAAAGCGATTCCATGCCTTGTTCTGACTTACCGTGTATCGATCTACCATTAGCTTCGCTTTTCTACGACTCCACACGCACTTGCGCCTGCCTGACCTAAGTACCACGACCTGAGCCCACTAGTCGCTGACCATTCTGCCTGTCCCGATAAAGCCTGCCTGATGCTTCTGCACCATCGCATATAACTTTGGCAGCCACGCAAGCAATGTCACGTCAGGGGTAGCGAATGGTAGACTCCCGCCAGCAGGCATGTATTCCGCTTGGCGCGAGTGCTCTGGTGAATACCGAGACCTCCTTAGATTCCGTTTCCTGGCGTGGCTTACACCCTCGCTTGAGGTTTTCCAGTGGATCCACCTTCTACGTCCAGGACCGTGACAACACCTTTTTATAGGCCATCAGTTGAACCAGCTAAAATTATTTGTCACTAAATGGCAGGATTGCTTTCTAATTAGTGATAGAGTTCAGATGGTGTCATGACTTTCCAGGGTTTCTTGCACATCTCTTTCTTCATGTGTTCAATACTTTTTCCCTGTGTCACTTCTCAGTATTATACATCACTTAATGTATGGACATCAATGGTTGATTTCTTTGCCTGTGTGGATTAGATGGGTTATTACCAACACCTGGGTAGAATTTCATGTCCATAGCACCGATAGAAATAGCATTACTTTGAAAATTGGTGACGTGTTCAATATTTATTTCACGTTGTATATTATGGGAGATATCTAGGCATATACAGGAAATACAGAGCACATGTGCAAAGTGAACGAAGAGTACTTTGCTCCTTCGTTGGGTTGCTCGCCATCTATACCACAGGCTGCTGGACTCGAAAGCAGTTCAGGGGTTAATCCTGTCTATGGCGCCTCCACAACTAATACAATAAAGCTGCAATTTGTTGAGAAAACCACAAACAAATAAGAATGGAATCACGGCACGGAGATGACATCAGCAGACTGCGGTGGAGAGCTGGGCAAAGCATTCACAGACGGACTGGGGAAGAAAATCATTAGACAATGTTCTTTGGAGACGCAGATAAAAGTTCTCGCCTTGTAAATCCTATTTTCATTTCATAAAGAAACAACTGGAAGGTCTCATTTAACGGCAATTGACTCATCAAGGGCGGAAAATTAAATGTACACGCAATAGCGCTCGTCAACCCTGCCTTACCGCGGGTGTGAAGACAGTGACACCAAGACGGATGCCCCCGATTATACCTCAGAATCTCCAGGTAGAGTCAAGTGCAAGGAACAGAGCCCGGCTTCGTGGCGCAGGGTGACTGGTTGTATCAGGGATCAGGAAAACAGGAATGTTCCCGAATATACGAAAAATAGTGAGAATTCGGCCTCTTACGGGTCACTGCGGATCCTGGAGACTTTTAGCCGGGGGCCCTGTAGGGTTTCGAGGGGGGTAGTGGGTCGGAGGAGGTGTGGACACAATTATGAGAATTTTTTTTTGCAAAACTCTTAGTAGAAAGTTGGGAAAATGCAAAATGAACGATTCTGATACAATTTACATAAATTAGAACAGATTTCATAATAACTGTGGCAACAACGTTACAAAACCGGTAAATGGAAACGGAACGCACCATTATAACATATGGGTAAATATTTCAAGGAATCCAACATGGGAAGGTGTATATCTTATAGCAGTATATGGTGTACTATTAATACTGTTTAGGCAGGGATCTGGGAAGAGTGGTGAATGGCCGCCTAAATATAACATTCACATATACATGGTGAAGGGTTCCAGACATACACAAGGGCTGCTTTCTGTGCACAGGTCTAATCAGGAGGAGTAGAAGCTTTTGGGTTTAGAAGCTGCATTGTGGCCTGGGCTCTCCAGACAGAGCAGGGGGGCTGCTCACACGGGAGCAAGTGATTGGTTATGTCTTCTCTGACAGCAGACTGTACCCTGAGAGGACACCACCTGTGTGCAGGGAGTGATAGGGTACAGGCTGCTGACAGAGAGGACACCACCTATGTGCAGGGAGTGATAGGGTACAGGCTGCTGACAGAGAGGACACTGCCCATGTGCAGGGAGTGATAGGGTACAGGCTGCTGACAGAGAGGACACTGCCCATGTGTAGGGAGTGATAGGGTACAGGCTGCTGACAGAGGGGGAATCACTCCCCTATGTGCCAGCGGAGATAGGGTACAGGTCTGTGACAGAGAGGACCACTGCCTATGTGCATCAGAAGGAGTTGATAGGGTACAGGCTGCTGACAGAGAGGACACTGCCCATGTGCAGGGAGTGATAGGGTACAGGATGCTGACAGAGAGGACACCGCCTATGTGCAGGGAGTGATAGGGTACAGGCTTGTAGACATAGAGGAGGACACTGCCCCATGTGGATAACGCGGATAACGAGTAGGGTACAGGCTGTGTCAGATGAGGCACGCCTGTTGTAGGGAGTGATCGAGGTACAGGACTGCTGGACAGAGGCACTCCCCATGTGAGGGAGTGATAGGGCTAACAGGCTGCTGTCAGAGAGGACACCACCTATGTGCGGGAACGTGACATAGGGTACAGGACTGCTGTCTAGTACGAGGACATCGACTGTGTGCAGGATGTGATAGAGGTACAGCGCTGCTGGACTGAGAGGACATGCCCCATTGTGCAGGGACATAGTGATAGGGTACTACGGCTGCTGACAGAGGGACGAGACTGCCCAAAGTTCAGGGAAAAGTGATAGCGGTACAGGCTGCTGAAGAGATGGCACCCTGCGTAATGTGCAGGGAGTGATAGGGTACAGGCTGGCTGACAGACGAGGACACTGCCTATCTGTCGCACCGCAGATAGATAGGGTTGCAGGCTGCTGACAGAGAGGAGCACCACCTGTGTGCATGGGAGTGATGATTTAGTGGAGGTGATTAGGTACAAGGCTGCTGACAGAGAGGACACCGCCCATGTGCAGGGAGTGATAGGGTTGTACCAGGCATGCTGCAGAAGGAGGATCACTGCCTATGTGCAGCGAGTGATAGGCGTACTGGCTGCTGTACAGACTAGAGGACATGGCCAAGTGCAGTGGAGTGATATGGGTACCAGGCTGCTGACAGAGAGGACACTGCCTATGTGCAGGGAGTGATTGGGTCAGGTGTCAGACAGAGAGGATCCCACCTGTGTGCACGGAGTGTTATTCGGTGTACTGCTGCATCGACAGAGAGGACACCGCCCATGTGCAGGGAGTGATAGGGTACAGGCTGCTGACAGAGAGGACACTGCCCATGTGCAGGGAGTGATAGGGTACAGGCTGCTGACAGAGAGGACACTGCCCATGTGCAGGGAGTGATAGGGTACAGGCTGCTGACAGAGAGGACACTGCCCATGTGCAGGGAGTGATAGGGTACAGGATGTTGGACAGAGAGCGACACTGACCCCATGTGCAGGAAGATAGGAGTTCAGGTGCCTGACTGAACAGAGGACAACTGCCATGTGCAGGGACTCGATAGGTACAGGCACTGCTGATCAGAGAGGACACTGGCCCAAGTGCAGGGATGTGATAGGTGTACAGCGTCTGTTTGCTGACAGATAGAGGACACCGCTCCTTGTGCAGGATTTTGAACTAAACCTCGCGCGAGAGATTAGGGTACAGGCTGCCTGCACAGAGAGGCCTGACCATGTGCAGGGGATAGGTGATATGCGGTACAGGCGCTGACAGAGAGGACATCCGCCTCCATAGTGCAGGGAGTGATAGGGTACAGGCTGCTGACAGAGAGGACACCACCTATGTGCAGGGAGTGATAGGGTACAGGCTGCTGACAGAGAGGACACTGCCCATGTGCAGGGAGTGATAGGGTACAGGCTGCTGACAGAGAGGACACCGCCCATGTGCAGGGAGTGATAGGGTACAGGCTGCTGACAGAGAAGACACTGCCTGGGTTCAGGGAGTGATAGGGTACAGGCTGCTGACAGAGAGGACACCACCTATGTGCAGGGAGTGATAGGGTACAGGCTGCTGACAGAGAGGACACCACCTATGTGCAGGGAGTGATAGGGTACAGGCTGCTGACAGAGAGGACACTGCCCATGTGCAGGAAGTATTGGGTACGGGTCTCGCTGACAGAGGAGGACACTGCTATGTGCAGGTGGACGTCGAAGTAGAGGTACAAGGCTGCTGGACACGAAGAGGACACTGCCCATGTGCAGGGAGTGATAGAGTACAGGCTGTTGACTAGAATTAGAGGACAACTCGCATGTGCAGGGAGTGATGGGTGACAGGCTGCTGACAGAAGAGAGACACATACACCTGTGTGCAGGACGTGGTTTGAGCAGTGTATTAGTGTACAGGCTGCTGGACATACGAAGGACAACCTGCCCTTGTGCATGGGGTGATAGGGTACAGGCTGCTGACTCAGAGGGGACACTCCCTTCTGTGCCAGGCGAGTGATAGGGTTCAGGCTGCTGACAGAGAGAGACACCAACCGCTATGTAGCAGGGAGTTGATAGTGTAAAGGATGCAGATAGGAGAGGACAATCGCCTCAGGTGCAGGGACTGATAGGAAGGTACAGGCTGCTGAGCGAGTAGGACATGCCTAATGTGCAGGGAGTGAATAGGGGTTACAGCTGCTGACAGAGTAAGACACTGACCCCTGTGAGGGAGTGATAGGGTACAGGCTGTGTCAGAGAGGACAAGGTCATAGCCTGCAGGGTAAGTGATAGGGTACTAGGCTGCTGACCAGAGAGGACACTTCCAATGATGCAGCGAAGTGAGTTGGGTACAGGTGCTGACAGATCGAGGTACACCGCCATGTGCATGGAGTATATACAGTGATAGGGTACAGGTGCTGACAAGCAGAAGGGACACCGCATGTGACAAGGGATGTGATGTGATAGGGTACAGGCTGCTGACAGAGAGGACACTGCCTATGTGCAGGGAGTGAGATGTAAGAGAGTGTGAATTAGGGTATACAGGCTGTGACAGAAGATGGAGTCACTGCCGCATGGTGCAGGGAGTGATAGGTGTACAGGCTTGCTGACAGATCGAGGACACCACCCATGTGCCAGAGAGTGATAAGGTAAGGCTGCTGACAGACTAGAGGACTACTGCTATGTGCACGGGAGTGATAGGTACAGGCTCAGACATGAGAGGACCCCAACCCGCCCATGTGCAGGGAGTGATAGGGTACAGGCTGCTGACAGAGAGGACACCGCCTATGTGCAGGGAGTGATAGGGTACAGGCTGCTGACAGAGAGGACACTGCCTATGTGCAGGGAGTGATAGGGTACAGGCTGCTGACAGAGAGGACACTGCCTATGTGCAGGGAGTGATAGGGTACAGGCTGCTGACAGAGAGGACACTGCCCATGTGCAGGGAGTGATAGGGTACAGGCTGCTGACAGAGAGGACACCACCTGTGTGCAGGGAGTGATAGGGTACAGGCTGCTGACAGAGAGGACACCGCCCATGTGCAGGGAGTGATAGGGTACAGGCTGCTGACAGAGAGGACACTGCCTATGTGCAGGGAGTGATAGGGTACAGGCTGCTGACAGAGAGGACACTGCCCATGTGCAGGGAGTGATAGGGTACAGGCTGCTTGATCAGAGAAGACCCCGTGATCTGTATGGGCAGGATGTGAATAGGGTATACAGTGCTTGGTACAGACGAGAACACTGTTCATGTGCAAGGGAGTGATAGGGTGCAGGTTGCTGCACTGAGGGAGGACACTCCCGTATGTGCAGTGGAGTGAATAGGGTGCAAGGGTGCTGACAAGAAGGGCATCCCATGTGCTGGATGTGTAGGGTTGCATGGTGCTGACAGGAGGCACAATCCCATGTGCTGGGAGTGATAGGGTACAGGCTGCTGAACCGAGATGAGGGACACCCGACCACTGTGCAAGTAGGCAGTGATAGGGTACAGGCTGCTGACAGAGAGGACACTGCCCATGTGCAGGGAGTGATAGGGTACAGGCTGCTGACAGAGAGGACACTGCCCATGTGCAGGGAGTGATAGGGTACAGGCTGCTGACAGAGAGGACACTGCCTATGTGCTGATCGTATGGCATAGGCGTTCAGGGCTGCTGACAGAGTGGACAACTGCATGTGCAGGCGAGTGATAGGGTAACGGCTGCTGTACAGTGAAGACACCAGCCTATGTTGCAGGGTAAAGTGATAGGGTACAGGCTGCGGACAGAGAGGACATGGCCTATGTGCAGGGAGTGATAGGGTACAGGCTGCTGAAAGAGAGGACACTTCCTTTGTGCAGGGAGTGATAGGGTACAGGCTGCTGACAGAGAGGCCACTGCCCAATGTGCAGGGAGTGATAGGGTACAGGCTGCTGGACGTGAGCCAGCGACACCGGCCTATGAGCAGGGATTGAATAGGGGTTCAGGCTGCTGACAGAGAAGGGACACTCCCATGTGTCAGGGATGTGACTAGGGTACAGGGCTGCTGACAGAGAGGACATTGCCTATGTGCATGCGAATGACTTGGGTTACAGGCTGCTGACAGAGAGGACACCACCATGTGACAGAGAACGTGATACAGGTACAGGCTGCTGACAGAGAGGACACTGCCTATGTGCAGGGAGTGATAGGGTGCAGGCTGCTGACAGAACTGAGAGACACGCCCCATGTTTTTTTCAGGGTTTGTGTTTAGGGTACAGGCCTGATGACAAGACAGGGACCACGGCCTATGTGGCAGGGATGTGATTAGGATACAGGTTGCGAACAGAAGAGGACTCTTTTTCGTCCATGTGCAGAGAGTGATTAGGTACAGGCTGTGAGAGGATCATGGTGTCTTACTATATTGTAATATATATGGATGGTAAAGTATACAGTGTGCAGAGCTTGTGTTCACTGGTGTTTTTCCACATATGTATTCACTGTATGGAGTTAATATTCAGTCTGCAGAGCTTTGAGCCACACTCGGTCTCTACACTATGTGGTCACCTATATGGAAGCGTAATATCACAGTTCTGCAGTACTACTAATGGCTCTACCAACACTATGTTCATCTGTACGGATTATGTAATATACAGTCTACTAGCAGCCTGAGTTTACTGGTAAGGTTGCTACCACTAGTATGCGTCACTGATTTGGACGGTAATGAGTCAGCTCTGCTTAGCCTGTGTGACCCTGGTGTCTGACCACTATATAATCACATGTTATATAGAGGTAATATACAGTCTGCGCAGAGCCTGTGTACACTGGTGTTATACACTATATGGTTCTACTGTTTGGAAGGTACATTTATACAGTCTGACAGAAACTGTTTACACTGGTGTTCTAAAACATATATGGTCAACTCGTTTGGAGGTAATATACAGTTGCAGAGCTGTGTACACTGGTGTCTACACTATAGTATTATGATCACTGTATGGAATTGGTATTAAGAATATACAGTCTGCAGAGCTGTGTACTCTTGGTATCCTGTACACGGTATTAGGTCATGAATGGTAGTAATATAGTCTGCAGATGCCTACTGTACCACTGGTGTCTACTCACTTATATGGTCAATGAATGAGTAGTAATATAGTCTGCAGACGCCTGTGTACACTGGTGTCTATACCTACTATATGGTCTACTGTATGGGGATAACTTATACAGTCTGCAGAGCCTGTGTACACTGTTGTCTACCACTATGTGGTCACTGTATGGAGGTAATATTGGTAGGTTTGCAATGCTTTATACTTAACAGTAACAGTACAATGTTATTATTTAGTCACTTTCTGGTCATATTATGTGGTCAGGATGTGGCACTATTATTTGGTTCTTATATGTTATTGGTAATATTGGTCTTATTATACTGCTTTGGTCAGTAATAATATGGTGGTAACATGTGATGATGCTGTGGTGGTGTTTTCTGTCTCTTGTACATATACAAGCCAAGTAGACTATGTGGTAAACTCCCAAAAAACTTCTCAAAAGCAATGGAACAATTGCATGTTTGATGTAGGGGAGGGAAGTTGATGATTTGTCTCTCTGGGGCCCTGACGTTTCTGATGGGGGCCCCGACTACAACTGCTACTGATAATAATAACCACACCATGAATGCTACAAACAACTTTGCCACCACTTGTCAGCTTTGCTGTATAGGTCAGGACAGCAGAGCGGAGACATCTCACTGTTATAGAGAATAGGTGAGATACTGGCAGACCTGTTGTACTGCTGGAGTCCTGCAGCAAGAAAGCAACACTGTGCACTCTACACACAGACAAGGCTGCAAATGGGAAAAACAGGCAAAAGAAGACACAATGGGGCAGGTGTTATCAATACTGTGTAATACTTAGTGTCAGCTTAGACCGGAACATCTTACAATGCGCAACGTGTCCTAGTGCGGGCGAATCCAACGCAGGATTCAAGTCTAAGTTCAAACCTTCTATTAGTTGGTTTACTTTATATTGAAAACATATGGAACAGGTCCCTATGTAACTTCCAATCTAATACTGGTACAGTCTAGAAAGCAAAATGTCCAAATCCTGCAGAAGGTGGAGAAGTGACGCACAGTGCAGGAAGCGCTCTGTAGATGCCGAGGCTTCACAGCTATAAAAACTCTGATTAGGGTCAGAGGCTCGGCCATTATTCCCAGCAGCTCAATCCCAACATCCATCACCTGGGAGATTACTAGCATTCGTCACATCAATCATCTATTCATCATCATCATCACTTCTCTGTGCTGACCCTACAAGTACAAGATCAGAGCCAGGAGCGTCCAGAATGAGGAGGAGTGATACATCGTGACTAGATAGAGAGGGATAGATAGAGAGGGATGATAGATAGATAGATAGATAGGCATAGGTAGATAGTTAGATAGGATAGACTAGATAGATAGACTAGATATGAGATAGATAGTTATGAGATAGACTAGATAGATTGATAGTTAGATAGATAAGATAGATATGAGATTAGATAGATAGATAGATAGATAGATATGAGATAGATTTGTATAGATAGAATAGATAGATAGATACGATAGAATAGATAGATTGATAGATAGATAGATAGATTGATTGATTGATTGATAGATAGATATGGGATAGATTGATAGATAGATAAATAGATATGAGATCAATAGATATGAGATAGATAGATAGATAAATAGATATGTAGATATAGTATGAGATAGATAGATTAGAGATAGATAAGAAGATAGTAAATACCAGTATCTTACAAAAGTAGTACACCCTCACTTTTCTGTAAATACTGTGTTAATATTATCTTGTCTGAACAACACTCGAAGATCTAAGGTCTCTGTGATCCATGTAAAGTAGTCAGTGCACGGACTCTGTACTCACGTTGTATAAATTAGGTGCCCTTAAATATAAAATTAATAATCTCAAACACTTCAATGTCTCTAAATGCTGGCACAAAAGTGAGGACACCCTAAGAGACAAAAAATGTGTAGTACACCCCTAAGTAGACAAATTGGACAAAGTTGTGCTCAATTTGACATTTTCCTCCATGGTGTCATGGTGAACTCGTAATTATCAACGGTACTAAGGTGTGATATGGGTGAACAGTGTGTTACATTTGGTGTTGTCTGACTCTCATACTCTCTCATATGGTCACTGGAAGTTCAACAACCATGGCAGATTCATGGTCAAAGGACCTGTTGAGGATCTGAAAAAAAGAAGAATAGTTGCTTTAATTAAGATGGCCGAGGCTATAAGAGATGCCAACACCCTGACACTAGCTGCAGTGCAGGGGGCAAGACCAAAACACGCGGCTTTAACATGACAGACTCACTCAGAACATACGTTGTTGTCCTGCATGGAATATCATCTGAGGTACTTTCCATTGGCAAAAAATCCTGAATACAGAGGAAACACTGGACCCAAACAGAGACTGAAACGTTAGCACAACATTGGCGCTGTTTCCTCTGTTTTCATGAATTTTTGCCAACAAAGTACCTGGTTTTATTCCATGCTGGATATCAAGCGTATACTTTAAAGCAAGTCTGAGGCCGTGAGCGGACAGTGTTCCATGCATGAACGGTTACTACCAGGTCCCCAAGGAAGGCTCTGACTGTATATAATTAAACCGTGCATTCTTTTTCTCTTCTTTTGTTTTGCATCCCCTCAGAACAGACCTCGCCATAGTCGACCAAAGAAGCTGAGTGCAGGTGCTCAGCTTCATATCCAGAGATGAGTGCTGCCAGCATTGCTGCAGAGGTTACAGGGGTGGGGGGGTCTGCCTATCAGGGCTCAGACCATGCAACACACACTGCATCGGTCTGCATGGCTGTCGTCCAGGAGGGAATCCTCTTCTAAAGATGATGCAAGAGAAAGCTTGCAAACAGTTTGCTGAAGACAATCAGATTAAGGATATGGATTACTGTAACCATGACCTGTGCTCTGATGAGACCAAGATAAACTTACTTGGTCCAGATGGCGTCAGGCGTGTGTGTCAGGAGTACAAAGACAAGTGTGTCTCCTACAGTCAGGCATGGTGGTGGGAGTGTCATGGTTTGGGGCTGCATGAGTTCTGCCGGCTGTGGGGAGCTACAGTTCATTGAGGGAACCATAGATACCAACATGTGCTGTGACATCCTGAAGCAGAGCAGGATCCCCTCCCTTCTGGGCCGCAGGGCAGTATCCAACATGATAACGACCCCAAACACCTCCAAGAACCCCACTGTCTTGCTAAAGAGACTGGGTGTAAAGGTGCTGGACTGGCCAAGCGTCTCCAGACCTAAACCCTATGGAGCATCTGTGGGGCCTCCTCAAATGGAAGGTGGAGGAGCACAAGGTCTCTACCATCCACCAGCTCCGTGATGTCGTCATGGAGGAGGGAAGAGGATTCCAGTGGCTGCAACCTGTGAAGCTCTAGTGACCTCCATGCCCAAGAGAGATAAGGCAGCGCTGGAAAATTATGGAAGCCACACAGAATATTGACACTCTGGGCACAATTTGTCAATTTTTACTTAGTGTTGTCCTCACGTTTGCTGTCACTTTGAGGTGCACTCATTTGACCTCACCACTGAGCATCCACCACCTAAGGTGTGCGTTATCCTATACCATGCAAGAGAGTTAAGGCAGTGCTTGAAAATAATGGCGGCCACACAAAATATCAACACTTTGGGCACAATTTGTCCATTTTCACTTAGGGGTGTCCTCACTTTCGTTGTTACTTAGGGGTGTCCTCACTTTCGTTGTCACTTAGTGGTGTCCTCACTTTTTTTGTCACTTAGGGGTATTTGTGCCATTAGGATAGAACCCCTTGGTCAGAGGTGTACTCACGTTTGTTGTCACTTAGGGTCCACTTGTTTCAGTGATATTTGCAATGTCTGTGTTGAGTTATTCTTGAGGCACCACATTCCGCCTGTGATACAAGCCGGGCACTGACTACTTTACATTGTATCAAACGGTCAGATCCTCAGTGTTGTCCCATGAAAAGATAGAATACAATATTTACAAAAATATATGAGGTGTACTCACTTTTGTGAGATACTGTAGATATGAAATATATAGGTGAGTGGACAGCCCCATCGACAGAATTGTACGAGGAGAATATCAGATCGATAGATCAGATCATACTTTAGATAGGATAGATAGTAGATAATAGATATTTAGTTTGAATTAGAAGATGATATAATAGATATGTATGATAGTAGATATGGTTGTATGAGATAGATATGATTAGATAGATATTGATAGTAGGATATAGACATTGATAGATATAGATAGATAGATAGATTGATAGGATAGATCAGATAATAGATAGATGATAATAGTAGATAGATAGTATATAAGATATGTATCAAAGTAGATAATTAATAGATAGATGATATAGAAAAGATATGAATAAAGATAATAAAAAATATATGAGGATGATAATTATTGGAGATAGATAGATATAGAAGATATATAGTGATGTGAGAAGACAGAAGACAGATAGATAGATAGATAGATAGATAGATAGATAGATAGATAGATAGATAGATAGATAGATAGATAGATAGATAGATTGAGAGACAGATAGATAGATAGATAGATAGATAGATAGACAGATAGATAGATAGATAGATAAGAGATAGATAGATAGATAGATAGATAGATAGATATGGAATGGATAGAGAGATAGATAGATAGAGATTAGATAGATATGAATAGATAGATAGATAGATAGATAGATAGATAGATAGATAGATAAATAGATAGATAGATATGGGATAGTAGAAAGATATATAGATAGATAGTTATGAGATAGATAGATAGATAGATAGATAGATAGATAGATAGATAGATAGATATGAGATAGACAGATAGATAGATAGATATGAGATAGACAGACAAACAGACAGATAGATAGATAGATAGATAGATAGATAGATAGATAGATAGATATGGAATGAATAGATAGATAGATAGATAGATAGATAGATAGATAGATAGATAGATAGGGGATATATGCATACATACATAGAGATAGATGTGATAGATGGATAAATAGACAGGATGATAGATATGAAATATAGGTAAGTAGATAAAAAGATAAGTAAAGATGAAATAGATGGATAAATAGATAGATACCTAGATAGGTATATTGATAGCTATGGGTATACAGAGGAGCAGATAGTGTCTCTCCTCTTTTGCCTTTCTATCCTTCCTGTTTTTCACCCTCTGTTCCATACACCTTGGATTTCAGCATTCAGCCTCCTTCTATCATTTTTTTGAGCAGATGAGATCTAAATAGAAGATGAAGATATTCTGTAGGGAAATATTATGTGCGCGGCGGCGGCGGCGGTTATAGTAATATAAAGGTTATGTCAGAACTTCATCACCAAGTATCTCTCCTCTTATGAACGAGTGGTGAAAGGCGCAGAAGGTCAGTGCAGATTACACAATGGACTCTGATATCAAAGGGAACGTCGCCCGTTATTGATCAGAGCTGTGACCTATGTATAAAATCATATTACACCTCTCCGAGCCCGCTGCTCCTCCTCTTCATTGACCCTGCCGGCCACACCGCGAACAACGCCAGCAGAATGGCCAGAATGATGCTGCAAGGACTCTCAGCATCTTGTAAAGTTTCTCAGAGAAGTAACTAGATACATTAAGGAGTAACCAGAGAACTCAAGATCCTCCAGATATCAGCCAGTGAAGAGGACAGGTAATGAGGCATCAAGGGGCCAACAATTTAACCCCTGCTACTACTCACCCTAATTCCTACTACCTGAGTAGAGATAAATCACTAACCCTTTGCTGCTTCAAGGATCATTCTGTGAAAAACATAGCACATAGATAGATAGATAGATAGATAGATAGATAGATAGATAGATAGATAGATAGATAGATAGATAGATATGAGATAGATAGATAGATAGATATGAGATAGATGGATATGGGATAGATATGATAGATATGGATAGATAGATAGATAGATAGATAGATAGAATAGATAGATAGATAGAAGTAGATAGATAGATAGATGTAGATAGATAGATATAGATAGATAGATAGATAGATGTAGATAGATAGATAGATAGATATATGGATAGATAGGATAGATAGATAGATAGATAGGATAGATAGATAGATAGATAGATAGCTTTCTATCTATCTATTTATCCATCTATCTAGTTCATCTTTACTTATCTTTGTATCTACTTACCTATAGATAGATAGAAAGCACACCAATGAGGCTATGCTTAGTGCAAGACATGAGGAGGAGAAGCATGATACAGGAATTGAAAGCACACCAATGAGGATCTTTGCTTTTGCTCCACCCCCGAGGATCTCCATTGTGTCTGTTTTGTCTATTCTATTAATAAATATATGGAAATCCTTTACTTACCTATGTATATATTCACGTCTCTAGTTGGAGGGAGCAAAGATCGAAAGAGCATCAGTGAGGATCTGAGTCTTGCTCTGTCCCTGACATTCTGCATTTGGCGTTGCACCTGTTTTGCCTAGAGCGCTCTTTAGTCTTTACTTACCTAGAAATATTAACTGTTCTGGTTAGAGGAAGCAGTCACCTTGTTCACTCCCTGAGGCAATGGCTGCCAGTAGAGGCACTTTTAACCTTTGCACTATGGTTAAAACTGAAATAACACCATTCACTTCCCTAATAATTTTGGAGATGAGTGAAACACATGGACTGCATTTTAAACGCTATCCGATTAATTCTGCAGGTGGATAGTTCTCATTTGGTCTCATTGGTGGCCCAATACTGGTGCAACCAGCTCTTGTGGTGGGCACACAGAGATCTTCTTAAGAAGATAGGATAGATATTAGGAATTCCACAACAATGTCCAATCCCAGCCAATCATAGCATGACTGATCTACAAGCAGTCTGGAGTCCAAGCTGTTTAGCTCACAGAGCATTGTCTTGATTGGATACAATTGTATCTGTAGTGGAGAGCAGTACTAGCTGTGTACAATATTTCAGTCAAGAGTCCAAGCTGAGCATTGTCTAGACTGGATACAATTGTATCCACTTCTCAGCTGAGCGCAGCATAAGCTATGTACAATGTATCAGTGTGGAGTCCAGGCTATTGAGCTTACAGAGCATTGTCTAGACTGAATAGAACTGTATCCATAGCTATCAATACAGATTGACCTGTATGATCTGTGAGCAGCATTAGCTATGTACAATGTATCAGTGGAGTCCGGCTTTACTTACAGACATTGATGAGAATAGAACTGTATCCATAGCTATGATCCGGAGTCCAGGCTCTTTAACTCACAGAGCGTTGTCTAAACTGGATTGAATTGTTTCCACTTCTCAGCTGAGATCAGTACTAGCGATGTACAATGTCTCAGACTGGAGCCCAGGCTGTTTAGCTCGAAGAGCTTCATCTAGACTGGATACAATACTAGTGAATATTAGTTGAGTATTCTTTGCTTCAGATTTTGATCAAAGTCAAATTTGCGCTGAACTTATGTGCTTCATTTTGGGTTGGCTCAACTAGATTTTTGGAAATATCTGTCCCTTCCCCCTAAAAAAAACCCATAGCTATGATCTTAAATTGAGGGTACGCTTGGGTTTTTCTACTGAGGTTGTGAACTGTCACTTCAATCTGATGTCACTTCCTACAAGAAGTACAGCTGGAGTGACAGCATCAGGGAATAAATAAGTGAACCCATTCAAGCCCAGTAAAAAACTCTAACCCCAATTTAGTATTAGAGATAAAGTTAGGGTTGTTTTTAGGGTTAGAATCCACTCCACAGCTGGGTCCTAAGAATCAGCTTCAATGGTAGGCCTCCTGAATCAACTCCACTGGTAGGCCCCCTGAATCAACTCCACTGGTGGGCCCCCTGAATCAACCGCACTGGTGGCCCCACGAATCACCTCCACTGGTGGCCCCAAGAATCAACTCCACTGGTGGGCCCCAGGAATCAACTTCACTGATGTGGCCCAAGAATAAACTCCCCTGGTGGCTCCAAAAATCAACTCTACAGGTGGGCCGCCAGAATCAACTCCACTGGTGACCCCAAGAATCAGCTCCAATGGTGGGCCCTAGGATCAATTCCACTGGTAGTTCCTAGAATCAAGTCCACTGGTGGCCAAAGACTCATCTCCACTGGTGGGTTCTAGGAATGAACTCCAGTGGAAGGCCCAAAGAATCAACTCCACTGGTGGGCCCTATAATCAACTCCACTGGTGGGCCCCAAGAATCAACTTCGCTGATAGACCACAAGAACCAACTCCACTGGTGGGCCCCTAGAATCAGCTCCACTTGTGGGCACAAATATGAACTCCACTGGTGGCTCCAAGAATCAACTCCAATGATGGGTCCCAAGATTATTCTTCACTGGTCGACCCCAAGAATCATCTTTACTGGTGGGCCCCAAAAATTATCTTAACTAGTTGGCCCCAGGAATCATCTCCAATTGTGGGCCCCAGGTACCCCAGTCTGACACTGGATCTGGGCTCCAGACTGTTTAGCCTACTAACTGGATGTGAGGAATTATAAATGAGTCTTTTTTGCAGTTTATCTCTGCTTTGCTTCCATTCACTGTGAGCAAGCAGAGCTCTTGACATAATAAGATGTAGAACTTTTTGTTATCCAATAGAATCTCCATGAATTGTGCCAGTGTCTAATCTCAGCTCTGCTGCATCTATGGATGTATAACTCTATGTATGGGGGGAGTCGGTGCCGGTGATGACTGTACAGTATTTGCATTCTCGCCGGTCTCCCCTCGTACAGTGATTTCACTCTTTACCAGTTTGCCGCGCTCCCCTCGTCCCCTCTTTTTGCGGCGAGACATGCATGTAATCAAAGTGTTTCAGAAAGCAATAAACTGTGAAGAGCTGAACTGTGTGATGAATGTCCTCCATTACCAATGTGATTTTCAATAAATCTTTCAAGCATTAAACGCATTCTCAATACATTTTCAAAGCCAAAAAAGAGTTTTGTCCTTGGGTTGCTCGGCAGCTGTCTGCAGCCGGAGCCTAGGAGAGCAAGGCATTCATTGTGCTGCCGTCCTCATTCGGCAGCGCCCCCGTGTTACCGACGCCCCTGTGTTAATACCTATCGCATAATCCTGCAGCCCCGTTATATTAGTCTCTTCAGTGACAATAGGCACCGACCAAGGTGACATTATAGATTTTATGTTTGAGACATTTCGTGAGCAACAAGTGGACTGTCGGCACAGATTTTCTGGAGACACAGATTGATTTACATACTGTGCTATACTCCATTCACAGCCAAAGCTGCTTTCAGAATTGTAATATGTTTCCCTGTGCAGCTACAATTCCTGTAGAGAGCAACCTCTTCTGTTGCTCATCATAGAAGGTGTAGCATAAACAGGAGCAGGGCCGGCTAGAAGGAAATTGGGAAACTGTCCAGAGCCCCCAATTTTAAAGATGTTCACCAGACAGCTGAAAACTCCCCTCTAAACGTAATGATTGAGTAGATGAAGCACTCTGGGGAGCACTCTGTGCAGTTAAAGAGGTATTGGGAGCAGTGTGTGTAATAGAGAGGGGAGCATGGGGGGCAGTCTATATAATAAAGGAGGATATGAGGAGCAGTCTGTGTAGTAGAGGAGGATATGAGGAGCAGTCTGTGTAATAGAGAGGGGCATGGGGAGCAGTCTGTGTAATAGAGGAGGATATGAGGAGCAGTCTGTGTAATAGAGAGGGGCATGGGGAGCAGTCTGTGTAATAGAGGAGGATATGAGAAGCAGTCTGTGTAATAGAGAGAGGCATGGGGAGCAGACTGTGTAATAGAGGAGAATATGAAGAGCGGTCTGTGTAATAGAGAGGGGCATGGGGAGCAGTCTGTGTAATAGAGAGGGGCAAAGGGAGCAGTCTGTGTAATAGAGGAGGATATGAGGAGCAGTCTGTGTAATAGAGAGGGACATGGGGAGCAGTCTGTGTAATAGAGAGGGGCATAGGAAGCAGTCTGTGTAATAGAGCAGGATATGAGGAGCAGTCTGTGTAATAGAGAGGGGCATGAGGAGCAGTCTGTGTAATAGAGAGGGGCATGAGAAGCAGTCTGTGTAATAGAGAGGGGCATGAGGAGCAGTCTGTGTAATAGAGGAGGATATGAGGAGCAGTCTGTGTAATAGAAAGGGGAGCATGAGAAGCAGTCTGTGTAATAGAGAGGGGCATAGAGAGCAGTCTGAGTAATAGAGCAGGATCTGAGGAGCAGTCTGTGCAAGAGAGAGGGGCATAAGGAGCAGTCTGTAATAGAGCTGGATAAAAGGAGCAGTCTGTGTAATAGAAAGGGGAGCATGGGGAGCAGTCTGTGTAACAGAGGAGGGCACGAGGAGCAGTCTGTGAAGTAGAGGAGGGCACAAGGAGCAGTCTGTGTAACAGAGGAGGGCACGAGGAGCAGTCTGTATAACAGAGGAGGGCATGAGGAGCAGTCTGTGTAACAGAGGAGGGCACAAGGAGCAGTCTGGATCAAAGAGGAGGGCATGAGGAGCAGTCTGTGTAACAGAAGGAGAGGAGTCTGTGATGAGGGGACGGAGCAGTCTGTGTAACAGGAGGATGGGCATCTGTAACAGAGGAGGCATGAGCGTCTGTCTAACAGAGGAGTGCATGAGGACCAGTCTGTATAACAGAGGAGGGCATGAGGAGCAGTCTGTGTAACAGAGGAGGGCACGAGAAGCAGTTTGTATAACAGAGGAGGGCACGAGGAGCAGTCTGTATAACAGAGGGCACGAGGAGCCGTCTGTCTCACAGAGGAGGGCATGAGGACCAGTCTGTGTAACAGAGGAGGGCATGAGGAGCAGTCTGTATTACAGAGGAGGGTACGAGGAGCAGTCTGTATAACAGAGGAGGGCATGAGGAGCAGTCTGTGTAACAGGGGAGGGCATGAGGAGCAGTCTATAAGAGGAGGGCACGAGGAGTAGTCTGTGTAACAGGGGAGGGCATGAGGAGCAGTCTGTATAACAGAGGAGGGCATGAGGAGCAGTCTGTATAACAGAGGAGGGCATGAGGAGCAGTCTGTATAACAGAGGAGGGCATGAGGAGCAGTCTGTGTAACAGAGGAGGGCATGAGGAGCAGTCTGTATAACAGAGGAGGGCATGAGGAGCAGTCTGTATAACAGAGGAGGGCATGAGGAGCAGTCTGTATAACAGAGGAGGGCATGAGGAGCAGTCTGTGTAACAGAGGAGGGCACAAGGAGCATTCTGTTTAACAGAAGAGGGCACGAGGAGCAGTCTGTGTTACATAGGGGGTATGAGGAGCAGTCTGTGTTACATAGGGGGTATGAGGAGCAGTCTGTGTAACATAGGGGGTATGAGGAGCAGTCTGTGTAACATAGGGGGTATGAGGAGCAGTCTGTGTAACAGAGGAGGGCATGAGGAGCAGTCTGTAGACCAGAGGAGGGCACGAGGAGGAGTCTGTATAACCGAGGGCACGAGGAGCAGTCTGTGTAACAGGGACCAGTCTGTGTAACAGAGGAGGGCATGAGGACCAGTCTGTATAACAGAGGAGGGTACGAGGAGCAGTCTGTATAACAGAGGAGGGCACGAGGAGCAGTTTGAATAACAGAGGAGGGCATGAGGACCAGTCTGTGTAATAGAGCAGGATATGAGGAGCAGTCTGTGTAATAGAGAGGGGCATGAGGAGCAGTCTGTGTAACTGAGGATGGCACAAGGAGCAGTCTGTATAACAGAGGAGGGCATGAGGAGCAGTCTGTGTCGAGAGGAGCAGTCTGTATAACAGAGGAGGGCACGAGGAGCAGTCTGTGTCGAGAGGAGCAGTCTGTGTATTAGAGGGAACCAGTGTGAAATCTTTACGAGAAAGCAGGGCTGCATGGAAAGCAGTAAATGTAACAAACAGGATCATACAGAGCAGTCTATGTAACAACATGAATTATGGAGAGGAGTCTGTGTAACAATAATTGTAACAACATTGTACGTGGGAACCATTGAGGGACACAAAGATAGGGCACGTTTATTATATAGTATTGTATTGGGGCACAACTATTATCTGTGGCACAATACGGGGCACTGTCTGTTGGACACAATTATTTTAGTGGGCACTACCTACCTGGCACTATTGTTTCCAGGGATGTGGTTGTGACAATATTACATCTGTACAGTATTTGAAGGTATTGTACCACACATCAGGTACAGCAACTGGGGCAAATGGGGAAGCAACAGTTACAGAATTAGGGTGAATGACTCCAATCAGAGAAGACTTCACCTGTGGTTCTCTGGGACGCCATAACTGTAATCACTTATATGTCTGCAGAGTATCTGCCATTATCTGCCACTATGTAGTCACTGAATGGCAGTAATATTGGTGTTTGTATAGTGGCTTTTATTCAGTAACATTATGGCGCTATTATTTAGTCACCATGTAGTGGTTATGATAGAGATAGTAATGTGGTGCTGTGATTATGTATAGTGCTGCCATTGATAAACTTGGTCACAGCCCTGAACAGGAGAGAGCTCTATTTACCAAGTATTATAAATTTGCTTCACTATCTGAGATTCAGACTAGGACAGCACGGCAATTGTAACATGCACCCCCCACCTATTAACAGTTGCTATCTTTAGCCATATCTTTAGGCTCCCACTTCCTGTTTGGCTGTGGGAGGTTCTACAGCTCCAGGCTCCCACTTTCTGTTCAGGCTGTGGGCGGTTCTACAGCAGTGATTGACATTTCAGCTCTGCTATTCTGAGCTGAGCCTGTTAGAGGGACATTGTTGATGGAGGGGTTTTAATAGTAGGGCAGAAGGCTACAGAGCTCTAAAGGATTAATGGTTACATAGTACGGTTGAAAAAAGATATGTGTCTATCAAGTTCAACTAAGGGTGGGAAAAATGTGGGTGAGGGAGAGAGACAAGGATTTTAAGCCCAGTCTCCCCACTGGTTAATGCCCCGAAACCCACAAGGCAAGAACCAATCTGCTCCAGTGGAGACCATATCTCTGACCCCAGAGCCTCCACCAGCCAGAATCCAGAATTTTACATGGCTACATACGCATTAATGTTCTTTAGTTCCAGGTAGGTATCTAAGCCTTTCCTGAAACTCTCACCTGCTCTTGCTGTGACCAGCTCCTCAGGCGGCTATTCCACAGATTTACAGTTCTTACAGTGAAGAAGGCTTTTTTCCTCTGGAGATTGAATCCTTTTTTCTCTACTCGAAGGGAATGTCCCCTTGTCTTTTGCGGGGGCTTTACTTGAAATAATTTTTCCCCATACTTTTTGTAGAGATCATTTATATATTTATATAAATTAATCATGTCCCGCCAGAGCCGTCTTTTCTCCAGACTAAATAAGTTCAATTCTACTAACCTCTCCTCATAACTAAGATGCTTATAAGATCCCCTTATAAGTTTGGTTGCTCGTCTTTGTACTCTCTCTTGCTCCATTACATATGTTCTATAAACTGGGGCCCAGAACTGAACAGCATATTCCAAGTGAGGTCGCACCAATGCTTTGTACAGCGGTAGAATTACATCCATTTTTTTACATTTACATTAACATTTTTTGTAAGCAAAAAAAAAATAAAATATGCATACTGCCATGCTGCTGATAAGGCACATCAGGGAGTGACTTCCCCATCTTGGCCTCTGCTAGAGCAGAGAGAGGTGGTCAGTAACCTAGGGAAGCTTGTGTATACAAGCAGGAGATAGGAACTGCTCTAATTCTGAAAAGAAGCAAAATCAGAACAGCAATGTATTTGGTAATAGTCTTTGTTTATCCTTCCCTACATATTTGAATCAGTGTGGTGAGAATTCCCCTTTAAATCTGCATCCATGGTGTCACATTTGCAGCCCTCCTTTATATAGAATTATATTGTATAAAATTATTATCTTTATGGAGTAGGAACAGGAATGGACCCCAGATAGGTTCCTTTTTGATCAGGGCCCCTGACATGAGAACTGCCAGTCCTGCCCCGATGGTGCCCCTGATGCCTTGGATCCCTGGTCTTATTAGGACAATTAAACATGTGTATGTGCAGACACTTTACCACCCCTCATAGAGGCTACTTGTTACATATGGGGAGCTCAGTGCATACATTGCAGTACTAGATCTATAATCTGTATTGAGCTCCTCTAGAATGATATCAGATATCACGGTCATAGGACTGGGCCTCAGTGTAGATACACAATGACACTATAGAAGGAACTTTGTATCTACAATGGAACAATAGACAGTAATGGAGAAGCTCTCCGGGTATCGCGGCCCATTCTTCTACCTCCTATGGAGCCCTATGACGCCTGTGCACTTGGCACCAGGGGTGGGGTGACCAGTCTCTGCCCCTATAGATAAACTCCTGGTAACAATGAACAGTGATTGGAACTGATGCATTTTTGCAAACCCCTGAGGCAGCGGCGCCCGCACGTCTGACCCGCGCCGCTCCCCGTCACAGCCTCAGGTATTTGCTTCAATGTATCAGGAAGCGTTCCCCATCAGACGGTGCGTCCTTCCTGCTCCTGAACTTCACTATCGATCTGATATTAGATAGAGAGACTGGCTGAGAGCTCATTGCTGCCTCTGCTGATTGGGGTCTGTATAAAGCGACGTTCAGCTGCCGGATCATCACTGCTGAGCAGAAGAATAGAGGAGTCTGTACATCCTGGGTCCATTATTATTATTATTTGATCCCAGGGCGCTGTACATTCAAGGGGTTACATACATAAAGCAACCTGAAAACCCATTTCTTCAGGCTTGCCTATAACCTTCACTAAACTTGTCACTACTTCCTCCACAGACATGTCTGCCCCACACCTCCTGTCTCTTTCCCCTTCCTTGTAGATTGTAAGCCCTCGCGGGCAGGGTCCTCTCTCCCTCTGTCGTGCCAATTGTCATTATCCCTTATCACTGTACTCGTTTGACTTATGTAATGTATGTAACCCCCTCGAATGTACAGCGCCCTGGAATCAATGGCGCTTTAAAATAAATAATAATAATAATAATAATAACATAGGTCAAACAAGTACAATAATAACGATGAATGACTACAACTAGTACAGAGGGAGAGAGGACCCTGCCCTCACAGGAGGTGAGGGGCAGACATGTTCGCGGAGGGTGTAGTGACAGCGGGGTTACTATAGGTTATACGTAATCCTGAAGAGAAGTGTTTTCAGGCTGCTTTTGAACCTGGTGAAAGTGGAGGAGAGTCTGATGTTTTGGGGCAGTGAGTTCCAGAGTCTGGGGGAAGCACGAGAGAAGTCTTGGAGACGGTTATATGAAGAGCTGATAAAAAGGAGAGCAGAGAAGAAGGGCCTATGAGGAGCGGAGATTGCGTGAGGGGAGGTATTTAGAGATTAAGGCAGAGATGTATAGAGGAGAGGTTATGGAGAGCCTTGTAGGTCATGGTTAGTAGCTTGAAATGAAGTCGCTGGGCAATGGGAAGCGAGTGAAGGGATCGGCAGAGGGGAGAGGCAGAGGAGTAGGGAGGAGAGAGGTGAATCAGACAGGCAGCAGAGTTGAGAATGGTGTGGAGGGGAGTGAGGGTGCTACCTGGGAGGCCAAAGAGAAGGATGTTGCAGTAGTCTAGGCGGGAGATGATGAGGGCGTGGACCAGCATTTTTGTAGTGTTGAAGTTGAGGAATGAGCGGATTCAAGAGATATTTTTCAGGTGGAGGCGGCAGGTGGAGGTAAGGGTTTGGATGTGGGGTTTAAAGGACAAAGCAGAGTCTAGGATTACCCCATTACCCCAAAGCAGTCTACTTGCGCAACAGGTGGGAGTGTGGAGCCATTGACTGTGATAGTGAGCTCAGGTGGAGGGATAGAGTGGGACGGTGGAAAGATGATGAATTCTGTTTTCTCCACATTTAGCTTTAGGAGACGGGAGGAGAAGAAGGAGGAAATGGGCAATAGGCAGTCTGGGATCCGGGAGAGAAGAGAGGTGACATCTGGGCCGGAGATGTAGAGTTGGGTGTCATCAGCATACAGGTGGTAATGAAAGCCGTGTGAGGCTATGAGCTGACCGAGGCCAAGGGTGTAGATAGAAAAGAGAAGTGGACCCAGGACTGACCCTAGGGGGACACCAACAGAGAGAGGCCGGAGGAAGGAGGGGGAGCGGGAATGAGAGACGCTGAATGTCCGATCAGTGAGGTACGAGGAGATCCAGGAAAGAGCCAAGTCTGTGATGTCGAGGGAGAAGATTATTTGTAGCAGGATGGAATGGTCAACAGTGTCAAAGGCAGATGACAGGTCTAAGAGGAGGAGCACAGAGTAGTGGCTTGAGGCTTTAGCAGTTACTAGGTCGTTGGTGACCTTGGTTAGGGCAGTTTCAGTAGAGTGTTGGGGTCAGAAGCCAGATTGTAGTGGGTCAAGAAGAGAGTTGGAGGAGAGGTGGGAGGACAGCTGCTCGAGGAGTTTGGAAGCAAAAGGGAGCAGTGAGATGGGGCGATAGTTGGACAGAGAGGAGGGGTGAAGGGTTGGTTTTTTAAGGATGGGGGTGAGGGTAGCATGTTTAAAGAAGGATGGGAAGATGCAAGAGGTTAGTGATAGGTTATAAAGGTTAGTGAGGTTAGCGATGATGCCTGCCCCTCGCCCATATGATCCATTGATGGAATGATAATAATAATATTTGAATTCTATATAAATATGTGGACACCACGGATGCAGAGTAAAAGGTAAGAACATCAGCGGGACATTGCCAGTTCATTGCCGGTTTAGGGGCCGCTGCCATGGGCCTGGGCGCCGGCGGGTATTTTACCTTTTGAGCCCCCTCTGGAAGTGCTTTACAGCTGAAACCCATTGAAACAGCATAGAGTGAATGCTCCCTGCACCGCCTGCAGCCCTCTGGAGAATCCGACACAGGCAGCACGAGTATCATCACCTGCGCAGCATGATGACGTCATGCCACCTATGGAGGAAGGAGACGGAGACCAACGAGTTCATCGTCAGAAGTGAGTAATGTTATTTATTTATTTTTAAAATTTGGGCCTTTTAAAGGTGCCTACAACCCGTGGGGGGGCCTATACCTGCATATATTGGGTATGGGGGAAACCCATGCTGCCTTTCCAAAACCGGGTGTGGTTTGGGCCTATGCCTGCCCCACCATACAGATTATGGGGGACCTATTCCCGTAAAATACAGGGTTGGGGGACCTTTGGGCCCGCCTACCATACAAAATATGGGGGGCCTATGCCGGGCCCACCATACAGACTATGGGGGGCCTAGGGGCCCGCCTACCATAAGGGGAAAGTGGGGACCCATCCTGCTACCCTAAAGACTATGGGGAAATATGCCTGCCCACCATACCCGATTTTGGGGGGCCTTTTCCAGCCTACCATTTCAGGGTTTGGGGACCTTTGGGCCCGCCCACCATACAGATTTGGGGGGGCCTATCCTTTTCCCACCAACAGAATTTTGGGGGGCCTATTTCCTCTTTTATTGACTTTTGGTTTGGGCCTATCCTCCCCTACCATTAGACTGTGGGGACCATCCCGTTTTCCCTAAGGGTATGGGGGACTAGCCCCCTAAACCCTACAGGATATGGGGGCCTATGCCGCCTACCCTAAAAAAATATGGTTTGGGCCCATCCTGCCTACCATAAGACTGTTTGGGGACCTATCCTGTTTTCCCTACAGGGGGCTATGGGTGGACCCCTTTCCTGCCTAAATAAAAGATTTTGGGGGGGGCCTATCCCCGGGCCCACCATAAAAGGGGCTTTTTGGGGGACCTATCCCCCATACAAAACAGAATTTGGGGGACCCTTTCCTGCCTTTCCCCCAAAATTATGGGGGACTATGCCTGCTATATTGGACTTATGGTGGACCTATACCTGCCTACCTACTGACTGTGTGAGGACCTTGCTGCCTATAATACAGGGGATATGGTGCGACCTATGCCTGCTTACCCATTCAGACTATGGGAGACCTTATGCCTGCCTTACCATAAGTATGGTGTTTGAACTATGCCTGCCTACCATACAGACTATGTTGGACCTATGCCTGCCTATAATACAGACTGGGGGGACCTATGACTCGCTTACTATTACAGACTATGGGGGACCTATACCTGCCTACCATACAGACAATGGAGGACCTATGCCTGCCGACCATACAGACAATGGAGGACCTATGCCTGCCTACCATACAGACTGTGAAGGACCTATGTCTGCCTACCCTACAGACTATGGGGGGGTCACTATGCCTGCCTACCATAAGACTATGGGGGACCTAAGCCTTGCCTCCATACAGACTATGGGGACCTATGCCTTGCCTTACCCATACCAGGACTGTGAAAAGGAACCTATGGCCTCCTGCCACAAATTACAGACTATGGTCGGACCCTTTGCATGCATACTTATACAGGACTATGGGAGGACCTATGACTGCTACCATACAGTCCTGGTGGAGGACATTATGTCTGCCTACCCATACAGGACTATGGGGGTCCTGTTGCCTGCCTACCATACAGACTATGGGGTGACAGGACCTATGCCTGTCCTACCATACAGACTTGGTGGACTATGCCTTCATACCATACAGCGAATGATGAAGGACTATGCCTGCTACATACTAGATTGGAGTGGGACTATGCTGCCTACCATACAGACTATGGAGGACTGATGCCTGCCTACCTATCAGACTTTGTGGGACCTATGCCTGATAACTTACAGACTTGGGTGGACCTATGCCTGCCTAACATAAAGCCTATGGAGGCACCTATGCCTGCCTACCATACAGACTATGTGGGACCTATGCCTGCATACCATACAGACTATGAGGGGCCTGTAGCTGCCTACAATACAGACTATAGAGGACCTATGCCTGCCTACCATACAGACTATGGAGGACCTATGCCTGCCTACCATACAGACTATGGAGGACCTATGCCTGCTTACTATACAGACTATGGGGGACCTACTGCATGCCTATACTATACAGACTATGGGGGTCCTTTACCTGCGACCCATACAGACTATGGGGGACCTATGCTGCCTACCATTACAGACTATGGAGGGACCTATGCGCTCTACCATACAGACTATGGAGGACCTTATTCCTGCCTACCATACAGACATGGAGGAACTATGCCTGCCAACCATAAGACCTATTGGGGGAACTATACATGCTCTACTATAAAGACAATGGTGTGGACCTATGCCGCCTATAATTACAGACTATGGAGGAAACCTATAACCTGCCTTATATACAGACCTATTGAGGGTACCTATACCATGCCTACCATACAGGACTATTGGGGGCCTATGCCTGCCATACCGATACGAGACTATGGAGGGAACTTACCTGCCTTACCATACAGACTATGGGGACACCATATGCCTGCTCCCTACCATAAGACTATGGAGGACCTATGCCTGCCTACCATACAGACAATGGAGGACCTATGCCTGCTGACCATACAGACTATGGTGGACCTATGCCTGCCTATAATACAGACTATGGTGGACCTATGCCTGCCTATAATACAGACTATGGAGGACTATACCTTGGCTACAATAATGACTATGGCAGGACCTTGCCTGCCTACCATACCAGACAATGGAGGACCTATGACTGCCGACCATACTGACTATGGTGACTTAGCCTGCCTATAATAAAGACTATGGTGGGACCTTATGCCTGACTACACTTACCAGGGACTTATGGGGAATCATATGCCTGCTGACCATACAGACTATGGTGGACCTATGCCTGCCTATAATACAGACTATGGTGGACCTCATACTGCATATAATACCGGACTATGGTGGAACCGTATACCTGCCTACCATACAGAATATGGGGGACCTATGCCTGCCTATAATACAGGACTTGGAGGACACTATGCTGCCTACCTTACAGATATGGGGTCTATTGCCTGCCTACATACAGACTATGGGAGGACTACCTATGCCTTTGGCCTACATACAGACTATGGAGGACTATGCCTTCTCCTTCCCATACGAATATTGGGGGCTATATGCCTGCCTACGTATCAGAGACAATGGAGGACTATGCCTGACTACCATACAGATCCGTGGAGGACCTATGCGCTTGCCTACCCTACAGACTATGGGGGTCCTATGCATGCCTACCATAACAGACTATGGGGTACCTTTGCATGCCTACTTCCTGACTATGGTGGACCTATGCCTGGCCTTACCATACCAAGACTGTGAAGGACCTATGCCTGCCTATATACAGACTATGGGGGTCTATGCCTGCCTACCAGACAGACTATGGTAGGACCTATGCCTGCCTAACCATGCAGATGTGGACGGTCTCATATGCCTGCCTACCTACAGGACTATGGGGGGTCCTGATGCCTGCCTACCATACAGACTATGGGGGGGGACCGCTATGCCTGCTACCATTACAGATGTGGAGGACCTTATGGACTGCCTTATCCCTACAGACTGTGGAGGACCTATGCCTGCCCTACCCTACAGACTGTGGAGGACCTACTGCCGCACTACCCTACAGGACTATGGGGACCTATGCCGGCCTACCATACAGACTATGGGGGCACCCTATGCTGCATACTATACAGGGACTATGGAGGACCTATGCCTGCCTACCATACAGACTATGGAGGACTATGCCTGCCCTACCTACAGACGATGAGGGGGCCTATACTGCCTACATTACAGGGACTATGGAGGACCATATGCTGACCTACCATACGACTATGTGTGGTGACCTATGCCTATGTCTACAATACAGACTATAGGGCCTATGCCTGCCTAATCCATACAAGACTATGGATGACCTATGCCGACTATAATACAGGACTATGGTGGACCTATGGCCTTCCTACCTTACAGGACTGTGGAGGACCTATGCTGCCTCAACCATACAGGACTATGGAGGGAGGACTATGCTGCGCCTACATACAGAAATGGAGGACTATGCCTGCTGGACCATACAGACTATGGTGGACCTATGCCTTTGCTATTAATACAGACTATGGTGGACCCTTTGCACTACCTATAATTCAGGACTATGGGTGGACCTATGCCTTGCCCTATTATACACAGATATCGGGGGACCTATGCCTGCCTGTACCATACAGTCTATGGAGGGACTATACCTGGCCTACCTAAGGACTTATGGAGGGACCTGATGCATGCCTACCATACAGACAATGGAAGGACCCTATACCTGCCTACCCATACAGACTATGGAGAGGACCTTATGGCCTGCCGACCTTACAGACTATGGAGACCTATACTCTGCCCTACCATACAGGACTATGGTTGACCTATGTCCTGGCCTTTAATACAGAATAATCGGTCGTGGACCTTATGCCTGCCTATAATACAGACTATGGTGGACCTATAACCTGCTTACCCATAAGACTTTGGGGTCCTATGCCTGCTTATAATACAGGACTATGGATGACCTATACTGACCTAATACAGAATATGGGGAGAACCCTTATACCTGGCCTACCATACAGACTATGGGGGTGAACTATGCCTGGCCTATAATACAGTCTATCTGAGGACCTATTACTGCACTAACCATATAGTCTATTGGGGGCCTATGCCCTGCCTATAATACAGACTTTACAATGGGGGACCTATGCCCTGCTACATACAGACTTATGGACGACATATTGGGGCCCTGTCCTACCATACAGACTATGGAGGACCTATGCCTGCCTACCATACAGACTATGGTGGACCTATGCCTGCCTATAATACAGACTATGGTGGACCTATGCCTGCCTACCATACAGCTATGGATGGACCATATACCTGCCTACCATACAGACTATGGAGGACCTATGCCTGCCTACCATACAGACAATGGAGGACCTATGCCTGCCGACCATACAGACTATGGTGGACCTATGCCTGCCTATAATACAGACTATGGTAGGACCTTATAATGCCTGTAATACATGACTATGGTGTGGACCTTGCCTGCCTGTAATTACAGACTATGGGGTCCTATGCCTGACCTTAATACAGGACTATGGAGGATCTTATACCTGCCTACCATACAGACTTATGGGGGGGGACCTATGACCTCGCCTATAATACAGTCTATGGTGGACATATACCTGCTACCATACAGACCTATGGGGGAACCTATGCCTGCCTATAATACAGACTATGGAGGACCTATCCCTGCCTACCATACAGACTATGGGGGACCTATGCCTGCCTATAATACAGACTATTGAGGACCTATACCTGCCTACCATACAGACTATGGGGGACCTATGCCTGCCTAACATACAGGACTATGGAGACCTATTGCCTGCCTACCTACAGGGACTATGGTGGACCCTATGCCTGCCTACCCCATAAGACCAATGGAGGACCTATGCCTGCCGGAACCATTACAGGACTATGGGGGCCTATGCCTGCTACCATATACAGTCTATGGAGGACCTATGCCTGCCTACCATACAGACTGTGGAGGACCTATACCTGCCTTCCATACAGACAATGGAGGACCTATGCCTGCCGACCATACAGACTATGGGGGCACCTATACTGCCTACCATACACAGACTATGGGGGACTTTGCCTGCTTGATATACAGGATATGGAGACTATACCTGCTACCATAAAGACTATGGGGGACCTATGCCCTGCCCTATATACAGACTATTGAGGACCTATACTGCCTACCATACAGGGACTATTGGGGGCCTTTGACTGCTATAAACAGGGACTATGGGGTGCCTAGTGCCCTGCCTATAATACAGACTATGGTTGGACCTATTACATGCCTACCATAATGCAGACTATGGGGGACCTATACTGCCTACCATCAAGACATGGAGGACCTATGGCTACATACCAAACAGACTATGGTTAGGACCTGATACCTGCATACCATACAGGACTATGGGGGACCTTTGCCTTGCCTATATAAAGTATATGGAGGACTATGCCGACTTACCATACAGACTATGGTGGACCTATGACTGCTTACCATAAAGACAATGGAGGACCTATGCCTGCCATACCATACACAGACCGTATGAGGACTATGCTTGCTACATACAGACTATGGGGCGATATATGCATGACATACCATACAGATATGGAGGGACCTATGCCTGCCTACAATACAGACCTTACTATGGGGAGGACCTATGCCTCACCTTACATCACAGGACTATGGGGGACACCGATGCCTGCATACCATACAGACTTTGGAGGACATATGCTGACTACCATAAGACATATTGGGGGGCCTATGCCTGCCTACTATACAGGACTATGGAGGACCTTTGCCTGCCTTACCATACCAGGTATATGGAGGACCTCTATGGCCTTGCCTACCATACAGACTATGGTGGACCTATGCCTGCCTATAATACAGACTATGGAGGACCTATACCTGCCTACCATACAGACTATGGAGGACCTATGACTGCCTACCATACAGACTAGATGGAAGGATGTCATATGCCTGCCCTACCATACAAGGACTATGGAGGACCTATACCTGCCTAACCATACTGACTATGGAGGTCCTATGACTGCTACCTACAGACTATGGAGGACATATGCCTGCCTACCATACAGACTATTGGGGGCCTATGCCTGCCTACCATACAGACTATTGGGGGCCTATGCCTGCCTACCATACATAATAATATGGGGAGACATATACTTGCGTACAGCCTGACTTTCCTTCCATGGGAAAGCGGGTCACCAAGCTTTTCTACAGTATATAGATCCCCATTGCAGGTATATAGACCACAAGTAGGTAGGATTTTGAACAACGCGCTTTGTCACAGACTTCTTCAGGTTTTGAACAACGCGCTTTGTCACAGACTTCTTCGTGGAAAAAGTCTGTGACGAGTCGCGTTGTTCAAAATAAATGTTATTAACTTAAAGGGACCCTGTCACAGAGATTATGCCCCCTTTGCTGAGGACAGTACAAGCCAGTGTCAGAACCTGATAGTTTACAGCGGCTGTGTCCCTTATTCTGTAAGATGATGGAGTTTTCGTGTATTAATGCCCTCAAATCTGCCAGTTTTCAGCCAGAAAGAGTTCTTTCGAAAAAGAGTCATTCAAAAGAGTTCTTTTTTTTTTTTTCAAACCCCGCTCCATCTGAGGGACTAACCCCGCCCACCTCAACTGACTAACCTATTACTTTGAATAGGTAGAAACACGTGATTAATGTCGTGGGGTGGAGCTAAGCCTTTGGAGGGTCGCACGCTAACATCCTGCTCATGAATAAGATTCTGAGGGATTAAATGCTCTAAAACTGCTGCATCTTACAGAATAAGGGACACAGTGCTGGGAACAGCAGGTCTGACACTGGCTTGTGCTGTCCTCAGCAAGGGGGGCATAAACTGTGTGACAGGTTATCGTTAAGGTTTGTGCCACATACTGTCAGCGCGCCTGTCTATCTGATTGGCCTCAGAAAACACGAGTTCTGATTTTACTCCAGAACACGGCACAATTTGGCACAATTTTTACACTGACTACTTCACTGTATTAAAGTGTCAGTTCTTTAGTGTTGTCCCATGAAAAGATATGTGAGGGGTGTACTTACTTTTGTGAGATACTCTGTATACATATATTTTGTATCAATACATCTGTATAGAGCCTGGCAGCGCCACTGTTCTTTTGACCCTGGTGTGTCGGAGGAAGCTGGGTGGACGGGTGCTTAGAGTTGCGGTGTCAAATGTGGGTGCAGTTAGTGGCGTTGCCTGGTTGATGTGGGGTCAGGACTCGTGTGTCTGCCCAGGGCTCCTAATGCTTTCAGGTGGGGTATAAATGGGTCGCTCTTCCCTGGCCATGGTGTCTAGATAGAAATACAGAGCAACAAAGTCAGTCTTTGAAGGAAATCCTCTGGATCTGGAGACAGTGCACATTACAGACTGCGGTCTGCTTGTGATTACCGGCAGAATGGTGAATGCAGCTCTGGATGTGACTGGAGGAGAACTCTCTGACTGTGTTAATTATCTGGAAAAGCTGCAGAGTTACAAAGTATTTTATAAAGTTTCCAGCCCTTGTTGTGGATTTACAGCGTGGTGCATTATCGCCGCTCTGTCACGTGTCGCACTTTGCGCCCTGACGGCGCCTTGATTAGCCATTAATTAGTAATATTTCAGCGGTGACGCTCGGTGGCGAGAGTTTCGTCTAGAACTTTGTGTTCTTTGTCCATTCTGGATGTGATTGTGTTTTGTAACTAATAATTGTAAATACGGCCTCCGCTATCTTCTTTATAGGAAAGAAGCCAGCAGCCAATAAAGCATCGCAGGTAAAATCTGGCGCACAACAACCGGAATTAGGAGGGGAAGATTTATGTATATGACTTGTTTTGTGCTTTTAATGATATTTTCCTTTTTTTTTCTCTATTTTGCAACTTTCAAAAGGAACAAAGTGATGATTGTAAGAACGAGTGAAGCAGCTACGAGGTCATTGGACCGGAGTTGTGCTTTATAATCAGACTCAAAAACATCCCAAGTCTAAGAGATTTCAGGATTGATCAGCACAAAAAAAATTTGGGTGGAAAAGCACCAAGAAAACTTGACTTCTTAACCTAAGTTAGGGTAAGGTTTTTGGTATTAGCACAAGGCAGCTTCAGACTTAATACTTCCTGTTCAAGCTGTGGGTGGTTCTACAGCTTAGGCTCTTCACTTCCTTGGTCAAATCTGTGGAAGTTCTAACAAACCTTATTTTCCAGTTTCTCCCCACTTCCTGGCTCGCTTTGTGGGGTGGTTCTACAGCTTCAGCGCTCCAATTTCATGTTCAGGCTGGGGGTGCGTCTACAGCATCAGCCTCTGCTACCTCCCCTCTTCCATTTCGGCTGTGGGCGGTTCTTACATGCCTTCAGGCTCCAATTTCATAGTTCAAGTCTTGTGGGAGGTTTCTATTAGCATCAGCTCCCACTTTCCTGTTCAGGCTGTGGAGTGTTCTATATCATCAGGACTTCCCACGTCCTGTTCATTCTGTGGGGGGGGTTCTAAACAGCTTCCAGGTTCCTAACTTCCCTGTTAAGCTATTTGGAAGTTCTACAGCTTCAGGCTCCCAATTCGTGATAGGCTGTGTGGTGGTGCTACAGCTCAGCTCAAATTTCTATGTTACAGGGCTGTGGGTGATTCTACAGCATTAGCTCCCACTTCCTTTTCAGGCTAGTGGGCAGTTCATTCGCTTACATGCTCCAATTTTCATGTTCAAGCTGTGGGTGGTTCTACAGCATCAGCTCCCACTTCCAGTTATAGGCTGTGGGTGGTTTCTTAAGCTTCAGGCCTCCCACTTCCTGTTCATTCATGTGGGTGGTTCTAAAAGCTTCAGGTTCCACTTTCTGTTCAGGCTGTGTGTGGTTCTACAGCTGTGACTGAAATTTCAGCTTTTCTAGCATGTTTAAGGCTAAATCAATGTGTTGAGAGTACCACACTTTAAGACTTTTTAAACCACACTTCTGCTTACCAGTATCGGAGGTCACTTCTGATTACTATAGGTACTCCAATTATATGCTGTCCGGAAAAGACATTGGACTGAAAGTGATGCTGCACTGGGTAAGAACATGGATGTTAAGTTTAACCCCTAAAAACCTGTATAGAAAAATCTTACCCCATTTTATAGAATTAAGGTGAGTTTTGAGGTTTAAAAGAGATTCTAACCACAAGGCAATTTCATGCTTTGTTTGTCTTGCTTCGTGATTTCAGTTCTTAGTGTATTCACAAAAGGGGTCGTGTAATGATTTGTTTAATTGCATATCAAGCTGTCTCAGCAGGCTGACATCACCCTGCCTTCACCCACTGTGTGCTTACTTAGTCACACAAAGGTCAGTGTTGTAAAGAGCTCCTGAGTAGCTACATTCTAGCTGAGTGGTTAGACGAGTGTTTTTTTAAACAAGGCTTTTAACACTCTTAATGAACCAAACCCAAGTACTCTGATTATGAACGCCGATACTAGCATTTAATAATACATATAAAGACTAAATAATACCGCCACTCCTATGACCTTATATTACAGTCTAATAGTGTCTGGATAACATACTATGATTTTTGTAAAAATAAAAAATAAAAAAATAAATAAAAAAAAAAAAATAAAATAAAAAAATAATAAAATACTCCTTACAGTACCTGAATAATACATACAATGCTGGAGCGGCAATATAACATGTCATATAAAGGACGCGCTGTGTTGGTGACAGATCCGCCATATCGACCTCTTCCAGCCATGACTCTTTTTTTCCTTACAGATTTTGCTTCACTTTTTGACCTCCTCCCCATTTTTCCCCATGTCTATAGGACAACACCCCATCCCCAGGGGCTTATTATATCCTACAGCGCCACAAATAAAAGTACTCAGGTTTGGGTTGGAGCACTTACACTTTCTTAGATAGATCCATGAAGGAATCTGCACTGAAATTCTTTCCCAATAGTCACACAATTCGAGGTGGATTTGTCATGTCGGTTTAATCTGTGCCTTCCAGATTGTGTTGTCTACATGAAATGATGCACATTGATAGTATATCTGTACAATGCCTGGTATAAGGCTGGCACCATAGTAGCAATGGAAAATACATGTTTCAGTGAGATTTGTTATAGTTCAGGTTTAGCTACATTAGGCAGTGAGGACTCAAGGAAGCCTCAACTGTGTGCCTGCTACATCTATACTCCCTGGTATCCAGAAGCGGTGAGGAGCTACTTCCACCATATTGGACGTCCGGACCATTTTCCTTCCCGTTGATTATTTGAGCTGAACAAGATGGAGCGACCTCCTAATGAGACATTAGACAAGAGTCAGAAACTTGCATCCTTCTCATGTGGACTCCTTAATGTATCTGTAGCGCTGACCATGAGGCGCCGTCCTCACCTCGCACCTGGCCGACCACGCGCCCCTCCCTGGTGGCTGCGGTGGGGGGTGATTACCAGAAAGGAGTGGAGGAAAATGCTGATTTAAGGCCCAAGTCTCTGGATTGTGTAGACGGCCCCCGGACGTTTCCTATCTGCTGATGATGAATAAAAATCGATTAGCCGCCAGTTTAGCGGTTAATTAACTTACCTTAACATTTCGCTTGCAGAGGATGTGAGTCTCTCCTCGCCCGCACGGAAATGTTTTCATTTGCATTTGAATGCCTTTTCTTGTTTCTCCAGATGATTAGATCATTTATTTTAATGAAACAATTTGAAGGACAATTAAAAAAAATATTTCCAGCTAAAAAGATTTGGAAATTATGAATTCATTAACTTATCTGTGGAGTGGCGCTTTGCCTGGTGACTGGAGGAGGGGGAGGGTTTACTATGAGGGATGCAAATTTAAAGTGCTTATACGCGCAATGATCATGGAGGAGGGGAGCACGGGCCCCCGTTGAAATAGAGCAAAGACAGTCAGGAGCGACCCTGGTTCTGGGGGACAGAGGGTATTTCAAATGGATGTTGGGGGTGCCCGAGTAGCTTTTTTTGCAATATAGGATGTTTTCTCCATTAAAATGAATGGAAACTTAAAAGAGAACGAGATTCATAGGGCTCACTGTGTAGAGGGTACGTACAATTCAACATACAATCAACAGAGAGAACGTAGATATGGGGGCCCACTCGCACTCACACTCTCCTCTCTCTCTCCGGCCGCGCTCTTGTTATAGAGAAAGATCTTCCTGTAATCCATAGGATAGTTTCAGACCCCACTATCAATATTCTATTAAACAGTCCTAACCAGGGTGTTGGCTACAAAAGTCCACCATCAGAGGTTCTGGTCTACACTCAGCTTCTTGTAAATTAAGGTCCACACATTAGGTCTCCAGTCACAAATCTTCTTAGTATCTATCAAAGGTTCTGGCCTCCAAATCTGCCTCCCGATCCAATAAAGTACACACATCAGGCTCATGTTAAAATTATCTTATTGTTATTTCTCCAGAGGTTCTGGCCTCCAACTTCAAGCTCCTTGTCCAATAAACTAAAAACCCCCCCAATTAAAGAAATCAGTCTCTAGTTAAATTCTCCTTCATCTTTTGTATCCCTCAGAGGTTAAATAGTTACATAGTTTGTAAGGCTGAAAAAAAGAAAAACATGACGTCCATCCAGTTCAGCCTGTTGTGCTAAAGTGTTGATCCAGATGAAAATTCCTTCCCAACTCCAATCTGGCAATCAAAAAAATACCTAGATCAATGACCCCTCTCCAGAATCCTAGACACTATAACTAGTTATATTATTACGCTCCAGAAAATGCATCCAAACCCATTTTTGAACTCTGTAGTGAAATAAACAGGCAAGTTCCTCTGGGCAGAGAGTTTCACTGTCTTACAGTAATGTATCCCTTTCTTGTTTATGTAGAAAACTTTGCATTTCCTCAAGGGGGTAGAGGATGCACCCCTTGTTATGGATACAGGTCCTGGGTATAAATAAATCTTGGGAGAGATCTCTATATCGACCTTTGAAGTATTATAACCATATGTATGTGCACGTCCCCGAAACCGTCATTTTCCTCTAAACTAAATAACCCTAACTTGCCAATCTTTCTGGGTACTGTATCCACCCATCTCCTTGTTATTATATTTGTTGCCGCCTTTGTACCTGTTTCAAGCTCTACAATGTTTTCCTGACACATGTTGCCCAAACTGTCCCCAATATCCTCTGTGTGGTCTGACCAGTGACTTGTATAATGGGTTCTGGCATCCAACTCAGCTCCTTGTCCAATAAAGTCCACACATCAGTCTCCAGTCTAAATCTTCTTATAGTATCTCAGAGATTCTGGCCTCCATCTGAGCTTGTCAGTTCAATAAAGTTCACACATCAGTCTAGTCCAAATCTTCCTTTAGTATCTCTCAGAGATTCTGACCCCCAACTCATCTTCTCGGTCCAATAAAGTCCTCACATCAGCCTATAGTTCACATCTTCTGATAGTATCTCTCAGAGATTCTGGCCTCCACCTCAGCTCCTCGGTTCAATAAAGTTGACACATCAATCTCTAGTCAAAATTTTCTTAAAGAACTTTTCAGAAGTTCTGGCCACCAGCTCAGCCCCTCTGTCTTCTAGCCAGGGGCGTATTTGGTGGAGGGGGTGGAGGGGGGGGGGCAATGGTAGCAGTCAATACTGGGCCCTGCAGCTTAAGGGACCCCAAAAGCCCCAATTCCCCTATTTGCATAGGGCCTAGGAGCTGCATGTTATGCCTCTGCTTCTTGCCCTAGGTTCTGGACCACAACTCACATCCTGGCCTCTTTCATCTACAAATCACACAGCTATAACTACAGTTAATACAACAACCCCCTCACATGTGCTGCATCCTCTTCTGCATTCCTCCTGCTAGATTAGCTTACAGGAAGTTTCCAGTTCCTCTTTACCCCAGAAAACAGAGCTGAAAGAACAAAGCCCAGGTCTACACTAGGGGCATGTTCAGGATCCAGTCAGGTAAGTTATAGATAGACACTGACTGCACCAGCAATACTCAAACTTTCCATCCCCCATGTGGTCATCAAGGCTAAGACAGTCCCAATATACAGCACATAGCAGACTCCCTAAGAGGAAGTATCGGAACACGGATACATTGTAACAGGAAGAATCTAATGCAATGCACTGCACCATCACACTAACTA
This sequence comes from Phyllomedusa bahiana, assembly GCA_025379985.1. Taxonomy (NCBI): domain Eukaryota; kingdom Metazoa; phylum Chordata; class Amphibia; order Anura; family Hylidae; genus Phyllomedusa; species Phyllomedusa bahiana. The sequence goes on from JAODAL010015482.1 coordinate 67,096, forward strand.
CAAGTGCAGATGTGGGTGGTCATGTGGTCGCTTCTGATGTTTGTGTTATTGTAAGGTATAGAAGCGTTACTTCCTACTTTTCGATTAGCAGATACAAGATAGACAGACAGGAGGAAATTAGAGGGAAGAAGGAGTCTCTGGATATTTGTATATGGGCTAAGGCAGTTTTGATAAAAAATGTGAACCAAGAACCTCAACATTTTTTCATGTATCCTAAGTAGCAGAAATGCTTTTCCAAAAATTCCTATGTGCCTTTTGATATTGGATTGTGTATGTATATAGCTGCCACACCAGTGCGCACCTATGCTAATTTTTTTCAAAAAAGTTTTTTGGATGTGTAGAACCAAATATTGTTTTCTGGACTGTTTCTATGGGGGAGTGGCTGCCCCTCCTTGGTTTTTTGCACTCCACCACCAAGCACAGGTTATTAAAATCAAGGCAGATTACCTTGTAGCTGGAACCTATCATTTCCCTGAAGTGTGAAGGTCCTGAACATAGCCCTAAAGAGGTAACGTTAGAGTAGGTTCCCCCACCTTATTGGGTCACCTTTGCTGATTGGGAGTGACTATAAACATTTTGATCAAAAATGTGAAATAACAACCTCGACTTTTTTTCATTGTATCCTTAGTAGCAGAACATGCTTTTCCAAAAATTCCTATGTGCCTTTTGATAGTTCTTAGTGCTAGTAGTGTCTGCTGATATTTGGATTGGTGGTATAGTACTGCTACAAACCCAGTGTGCAGCTATGCTCATTTTTTTTCAAAAAAGTTTTTTTGGGGATGTGCAGACCAAATATTGTTTCTGGATATTGTATTGTTAGGGAGATGACCAACATTATTATATCTCAATTTCACAATTTTATACATGGAAAATTCCCATCCTCAACATGTCAACATTTGCCTTAATGCTACTCTTTAAGGAAACACAGAAATTTTCTATAGCAACATTGTTACTTTTTTGACATTGTTACTTTTTGACATTATTACTTTGCTACATTGTTACTTTTAGACATTGTTACTTTTAGACATTGTTACTTTCTGTTCCCCATCTTCCTGCTCTAGTGATGGTGCGGAGGATTCAGCAGACCAGCGAGATGGCGCATGTCTGCACAGAACGCGCTCCAGGTCCCCCGCGTGTATCATTATTACACCTGCACAATATATCACTGAGGTTCCAAGACGTTGCCTCTGTGCATTACTCCTGTCTTGCTGTTCAGCTGGAATTACATAGTTCATGAAATTCAGGGATGGAGGAGGCGATGCGGCAGCTCCTATCCTTTTCACAGCTCACTCTCTGGATCGAGGTCCAGGAAAGCAGCGGCTCTCACTGTGAATAAAATTTGCAGCCTTACAGAGATCACAGAGGACATATTGTTACAGAATGTTCACTCTCCTGGGTAAAAATCAACCCTGTCCCCGACAATTGGCCAGATGTCATTTATATTACAATCTATAGACCCGCCACTGGCAGACCAATGAGGAGTTGAAAATGCAGCCATTTTGTTAAACTCCCCCATAGGCACAATGTAGGTTCATCTCTGGAAGACATCTTGCACCCCGCTATATCAATGAGGAGATATATGTAGCCTTATCCCCCATAGGCACAATGTAGGTTCATCTCTGGAAGACATCTTTCACCCCTCTATGTCAATGTGGAGGTATATATAGCCTTATCCCCCATAGGCACAATGTAGGTTCATCTCTGGAAGACATCTTTCACCCCTCTATGTCAATGAGGAGGTATATATAGCCTTAACTCCCACAGGCACAATATAGGTTTATCCCTGAGAGCATCTTATACCCTATATTGTCAGTGGGGAGATAAATGTACCTACTCCCCTATAGCACATTGGTACGTTCATCTCAGGAGAAACATCCAGTGCCCCCTTATATTTCAATGGGGAGGTAAATGTAGCCTTATCCCCCATAGTCACAATGTTGGTTCATCCCTGAAGAACATCCTGTGCCCCTATATGTCAGTGAGGAGGTAAACGTAGTCTTATCCCCTATACTCACAGTGTACGTTCATCTCTGGAGAACATCCTGTGCCCCTATATGTCAATGGGGAAGTAAATGTAGCCTTATCCCCCATAGTCACAATGTAGGTTCACCTCTGGAGAACATCCTGTGCCCCTATATGTGAATGAGGGGGTAAATGTAGCCTTCTCCCCTTTAGTCAAAATATTAGTTTATCTCTGCAGAGCATTCCCTGTACTCTATAGGTAGTGAGAGGAGATATATTATACCTTCACTCCCACAGGCAACAATATATTTTATATCCCTAGAGCATCTTATACACTATATGTCAGGAGATAAATATAGCCTTCTCCATATAATCACATTGTAAAGTTCATCTCAGGAGAACACTCCTGTGCCCCTATATGTCAAAGGGAATAAATGTATCCATATCCCCCCATATCCAATGTAGGTTCACCTCTGGAGAGCATCCTGCACCCCACATGTCAGTGAGGAGGTAAATAAAGACTTATCCCCTATACACACAGTGTACGTTAATCTCTGGAGAACATCCTGTGCCCCTTTATGTGAATTAGTGGGTAAATTAGCCTTCCTTCCCTATATCACAATAAATTATACTCTGCAACATTCGGTACCTCTATATGTCAGTGAGGAGATATATGTAGCCTTATCTCCCATAGGCACAATAAAGGTCCATCCCTGAAGAACATCCTATACCCCTATATATCAGTGAGGAGGTAAATGTAGCATCGTCCTGCATATTCCCAGTGTGGATTCACCTCTGCAGAGCATCCTGTGCCCCTCTATGTTATCAATTATACCTTTAGATTATTGCTACCTTCTACTCCTGCACTGTATTAGATCTTGTCATTAGTGGTGGGCTCCATCTCACTTTGCTATGGGCCCTAAAATAAATAAATAATAATAATCTTTATTTCTATAAGCGCCAACCTATACCGCAGCACTTTACAAATTCAAAGGTAAACATAAGTCAATACTCATTAAAGTACTTACAAATGATACCAAGTGTGCGGGCCCTGCGTCGTGAGAGCTTTACAATCAATTATTGTGAATGGGAAACATACGGTAAGAAGTGCCAAGTTTACAATGAGGCCGTCCATGATACATAAAAATGGTGGTGGTATACATGACAAATGGAAGAACCGCCCCCCTGCATACATCTATATACAATAATAGCCAGTTAGTGCCCAAGAGTAGGTAGTAACAGATTTGTGTGATAGCAATTTAGGGATCTTGGTGGGCCAGACCGAGAAATGTAATTACAGGTCCCTCTAAAAACCACGTGATGGTTGTGAGTGTGCCTGATGCGCCCCGCGTAATCATATTCCAGAGAATTGAGCGCGCCACGTGTGAAATCTTGTACGGCGGGCCAATGTGATGTCGATGATAGAGGAATGTAGTCTGATATCAACACAGAGCGGAGAGCACGGGAATGGCGTAAGACAGAACAGGAGAGAAGTAAGGAGGCGCAGCGCTGTGTGAGAGCATTATGGGTGAGAGTGCTGAGTTTATACGAAAATCCTAGTACTGGATGTGGCCAACCAGTGCAGAGACTGACACAGGTAATATGGGCAACAGTATAGAGCGCAGGAGAGACAGACAGCCCTGCAGCTTGCATTCTGGACAGATTGGAGAGGGAGAGTTTGCAGAGAGGGAGACCGATAAGCAAGGAGTTGCAGTAGTCAAGACAAAAAAGAATAAGAGCAGTAATGAGAGTTTGAGTAACTATGGATTCTAGTTACGCCTCTGCCCTACACTACTTCTCGTCTCTGCTTATCTCTCCTCGGAAGCCTGTCTGGGATCCATAGAAGGTCTCTAGAATGCTCAGAGACTTAGAAGCCCATCCCTCCGAGCGCTTCTGCCCCTTCCCTGTAGCGGCTGCGGGTCTCGGACTCCATCTGATCAGAACTTCTGATATCTCCCTACATCCTTTAAGGACACAGACTCCTGTGAAGAGTAAAGGAGGAGACACAGTTTATTGTCACCAAACATCAATGTCATCCTGACTCTTTATCTGCTCCTCCTCCTTCCCTGCTGTCTTGGTCATGGGCTTGTCCATCCAGTCTTCATCTTCAGGACAAGAACCAACTTGGAAATGGGTAAAGAGGAAAGAACTAGCAGGAAAAAAACAATAAAAACCCCAATTCTAAACATAATATAGTGAGGGCGAGCGTTAGAAGAAGGTGAGGCCGCTTCCTTCTTGCTATATAACCCAATCTCCCCACCTTGGTATATTGACCCCCAATCAGTGCTTACAGATCCTCCTTGCACCCTCCACCCTTCCTCTGCAGTCTTTATACAATTTGGGATCTCCTAAAACCTTGTAACACAGTTACATCCCAAAGCCCCCTATGATGGTCAGTCACAAGTGATTAGCAAAGTCCCATATATAAAAATACCATAGTGAAAAATCTGAAAATGTTATCAGCGACTGGAAGATTTACAAATAATTTAACCATCAGAACGCGAACGGGGAGAAGAGGAATAGATTTTAAGTGATATTTTCAACTTATAAAACACTGAACAGGTGGCGAACAACTTGCAATCCGCCACGTACCTTCATCTAGCAGACAGTAGGTAAAGTAGGGTTCATCTTAAATAATCCAATACCGAACCGCTATCAAGCAGTGACATCATAACTTATTCCCCGAAGAGGTGCAGCCCAGCATGATGAACATCACTGCTTAAAGGCTAATAAAGCCAATGTCACCCCCTTCCAAGGCAAAGTGTATCTATTCCCCAAGGATTCGTTCAGAGAAATCCTGACAATATAAAATGAATCTGGATGAACAAGATTATTGAATGGAGCAAATACTGTCACGACATGACAGATGAGCGCTCACCTCCAATCCTAATACACATTTACAGTTCATTCATTAGCACCATGTAACGTCAGCAGCCAACAAAGGTGAATTATTAATGTATAAGAATACACACGATTCTGAGGCTGTGGGCGCAGGCTGAAGCTTGGAGGTGTCAAGGATAAGGTGCGGACTGATGCCGACCAGCACCCAACTCACCATGGCCGTGTGAAAACACCTGTGCAGAGTGTGCAGCTGCAGGAACGGTGAGCAGGCTGTCAGCCTCAGCAGGGCTCTCCAGGGAGAAGGCAGGGATGGTTTATTATGTCCTGCTTCTCGATAGTATGTATAACAGCACTCACTTTTGTATTACAGACTAGTATATACTAAAAGTACTAGAGTATAAACCGATATATCAGGTCCATCTTTTCCATTGGAAACACAGGTCATTGCCCAGGGGCATCAAAACATAGGGGCCTCTGGATTGTGAATGGATACTCCAGGTTTGGGATGCTTATTTAGCTGTTTTTCTGATTCTTGAGTATGTGCAAAAAGTTAAGAACTAAGATGGAGAAGGAAGCCATTCGCTTATTAGACAGCAGACCGCCTATAGTCGTCAAACTTGGGTCCCGACATAGGCGGTGTTGATATATGGGCGTTGCTTTGGGGCTGGTAAGAGGCATGGCCTCAGTGTGTATTGACACATATTTGGGCAAGCCCACTGTAATAGATGCTAGTTGTCCCCAGTGGCCCACAAAAAAAAAATGCTTGTTTAATATAGCTATGATTAGTAAGATACCCACCGTTCTTCCTGGCGCTGAACTTCATGTATCTCCTGGGCTCCGTAGCTGCAGGAGATTTCTGGGTCTAATCAAGATTAGATCACTCTACAAGAGTAGTAGTAGTGGGGGCTGTATTGCGCTATAAATGGGGCCAAAATAACAACTTTAATGGGAAATCGGCAATGAAAAAAAATCGCTCCAAGATATCTATTTCTGTACCTTATTGCGGACACAATAGTAAAATAAAATTAAAATACAAAATAATAATAAAAAATAATTAATAATATAAAATAATAAAAATAATAAAAAAAATAAAAAATAATAATTCACAGTCCAAACAATAAAAAGTACACAAACACAAAAAAATAAACATTGAATAATTAAAAAAAAAAACATACGCACAGTCACATTTATCACCACCCCAAATACCCTTAAACTTTACATCACCCATATTTAATGTCATTGACAGAAATTGACACAATTTAGTGCATTTTTTGCTGTTAAAAAATTAATAAAAAAAGATTTTTAAAAAATCTAATGTAAAACTTATATAAAAATGAAGCTGATATAACACAAAAAAGGCAAAACTATTCAAAATAATAGATACTAGCTACTATTATGTCTTCCCATACTCTGCACACCTAGAGGAGAACCTGCCCCATAAATCGCTATTAGGAAGACCAGCTTCTATGATGTCTCCCATACACTGCACACACAGAGGAGGAGATCCTGTCCCATATAACTCTATAGAAACTAGCTGCCTATAAATTCTCCATACACTACACACACATAGAGGAGATCATGCCCCCCCTCTATCTCTATAGGAACTAGCTGCTATAATGATGTCCCATACACTGCAAACACAGAGGAAGAACTCCTTGCCATCCTATATCTTTATAGGAGACCACTTGCTATATGTCTTACCATACACTGCACACACAGAGGAGGAAAATCTGCCCCTATCGCTCCTATAGGAGACAAGCTGCTATGATTGTCTCCTATACCCTGTCTCACATCCCAGAGGAGGAGAATGCCAGCCTCCTATATCTCTATAGGATACTGTGGACCCCCCACCCTGGGGGGGGGCTGCTATGATTTCTCCCATACACAGCATACAGGAGTGGGAGGAAACATGTTCCACGATTCTCTATAGGAGATTAGCTGATATGGATGTCTCCCTACACTGTACACAGAGGAGCAGATCCTGCCCCCTATACCTATATGAACCTAACTGCTAATATGACTCCCATACACTGGCACACAAAGATGAGATCCTGCCCCCTATATCTCTATATGAGACTATTTCTTGAGTCTCCATACACTGTTAAATGTCAGAGGAGAAGATCTTGCCCCTTATATCTTTAATAGAGATAGCTGCGAATGATGACTCCCTACACTACACACACAGAGGATGAGAAACCAGCTCCCTATATCTCTATAGGAGACTAGCTCCCTATTCTCCCATAGACTGCACACACAGAGGAGAGATCCTGACCCCTATATCTCTATAGGAAACTAGCTGCTATGATCTCTCCCATACACTGCACACTCAGAGGAAGAGATCCTCCACTAAACTCTATAGGAGACCTAGTTGCTTATGATGCTCCCATATACTGCACACACAGAGGAGATTCTGCTACCATTAAGTTGTACCAGACAAAAGCAAGATGCCCATTAATACAATGTTGCTCACACGTATTCTGCTGACCAGCTTAAACATGGTTCGACACTTTGAGTTAATCTTGCAAGTCCAAATAGACCATCAGGAGAAATCCCTCCAGTGTGACCTTCCCAGGATCCGGTGACTAATTGTGTCATTCCCAAATCACCATTGCTAAATAAATTGAAAATGGGTGATTAACGCATAAGCCTGGCAAATGATCGATCACCACATAGATCTCAGGAGCTGATACATGTTAGTGCAGAACAGATGATGTAAGGACCCTTATAATTATATCTGGGACACTACATTCTGATACAGGGCATCTTAGTACAATTCCCCAAAAAGTAGCCCAAACTGTGACAACACTGGCTTAATTGCTTCATGTGTAGTCAAAATTGATCTTACCACCCGGATCCTGTCCAGTGCAGAGAGATGTCTGCAGCTTGCTACCGGCAGGAGCACGCTGAATTCCAAGGAGGGTGCCGATCCCATTTGGACTCATCATCACCCTCTAGATTATTCTTGGGAAATGAATGAAATCTAAAGATCAGGGCATCTTGTAGATCATATGACTACCAAGAACACCTGCATTGTCAATCAGCTGCCTCTAGGGCAAGTAAGAAATTGGAGAGTATTTAAAAGAGCATGGACTCGCGGAAGAGGATGTAATCAACCCGCAGTACACATGCATTGTTCAGACCATCACTTTGGAATATTGCTGATTCAGTTCTGGGCCCCAGTTTTATAGAAAGTAGTAATGGAGCTAGAATATAGTTGCAAAGACGAGCACCCAACACTATAAGGGGAATTGACATGCTTAGTTATGATGAGAGGTATAGATAATTGAACTTATTTAGTATTGAGAAAATACGGCTCCCGGGGGAGACATGATTAATTTAAATAAGATAGTATAAATGTGTCCCAACAAACGTATGGAAAAATTATTTCAAGTGAAGCCCCCTCAAAAGACAAAGGACGATTCCCTTCGACTAGTGAAAAAAGGAATTCAATCTCGCAGAGGGAAGGACGAGCGTTCTTCACTGTAAGAACCTGTGGAATCTGTGAATAGCGCCTTAGGAGCTGGTCACAGCAGGAACTTAGAGAGTTTCAGAAAGGTTTAGATACTACCTGGAACTAAAGAATATTATGGCTACTAGCCTGTAAAAATTCTGGAACCTCTCTGGTGGCGGCTCGGGCGTCAGAGGTGTTGGTCTCCATTGAAGCAGATTGTTCTTGCCTTTGGGGTTTTCAGGGCATGTCACCAGTGGGAGTTGGCTTAAAGTCCATGACTCCCTCCCTAATCACCCACTATTTCCCCACCATTGTTGAACTGATGGACAATTGTCTTTTTCAACCGTAACTAACTAGTAATTATCGTAACAATGCAAAGGAATGTCCAAACTATGACTCATTGGAATACTCCATTGTATTCACATGTTTTTTTGCATAGTGAAATTGGGTAGTTTTCTAATTTGTGATTTACATCCTTTAAACGAGTCCCATTCATCCTATGTGGTACACGATTGCAATCCACGTTAAAAACCACATAAAATGGTTGGGGGGTGTTTTACACAAGTCTTTAGTCTTCCCCCCTTGCAATCAATTGTAAATTTCCTCACGGAAATACGACCCAAAATTAATGTTCTAATTTTTTATCCTGGGTGACAAAAACGACTTTTATTTGGTCTTAACAAGTATCCCACTTGTTTCTGACTTGCAATACACATCATGTGGACAGAGCCTTAGAATCTGTCATGATTTGATTGCCGACAGACCCCTGGCTTTTGGCTCTGGTCGCCGTCCACGGCCATAACGTACAAAACCCTGGTTAATGACTTAAATTCTGTGTATTTCTACCACTAGTGTGTACTCTGTCTTCTAGCTTCTGTATCTTAATAGATTTCCTGGCCCAATGCCTGTGGCCAGGAATCTCCAGACTTTTGAAGTTAGCCTATCTCCTTTTTGATTGCCATTCCTGGTAACCTCCCACTGTCTGTTCTACCATCTCCTTTTCCCTAGAAAAGGACTCAGCTTCCTTTTCCTTTCTTTGCCTCTATATGTTTCCTCACTCCAAAAGTCAACGGTTTTTCCTGCCTCTGGATTCTGCTGTACTTTTTGACCTTGGCATGGACTCCTCGTTACTCTTCCTTTCCCATGTTTCCGAACTGCACTGCCTTTTTCGTATGCTGGAACTGGCCTGTCTGTCCACCCAATGGTTTTGTTCTGTGTTTGTTTGTCTGTGTCTTGTTGTCTCACTTGGCTTCAGAGTAGCTCTCATCTCCTATTAAGGATTGGGTAACCCCAAGAGGCAGGACAGTGGTTGGACCAGCATCAGGGCCTCACTCTGTCTGTGTCTTCTCGTACGCCCCTGACTGTCCTTTACAGAATCTTTATATTTGGTGTTTGTTACAGAGGTTGACTTACAAAGCTTTTTCTCAGAGCCACAGGCAACTTCAGAGTCACAGTTCCTCGCCCTTCCTGGTTAGGCTGTGGTTGGTTCTATAGCAGTGATTAGCATATCAACTTTGTATTCCCAACTCTTCTAATTGCACTGACATGAAAGGAAGAGATGTTATCTTTAGTACATAGGTCTACTGAGCTCAAAGTTTAACAATCAATAGTAACGAAAGTAATGACCTCAGGTAGTGAATCCACTGACCACCGCAATGATGATAAAAGCTGCACCACAGGGGCTCGCTAGGCTGTTTTATTCGGGGCTCGGCCCCGAATAAAAACACCCTGTGCCCCGAGTCTCCCGGGCTCCAGGCCTCTGCCCTGGGCCGGAGCACCGACTGGCCCTTCACTGCAAAGTGCGTCCGCTGGACGCACACACAGCCGCGGGCTTCTGTGGAGCAGAGAGCGAGCGCTCCCTTCCCCGCAGACAGTGTCGGACCCGCAGGTCCGACATTGCGGGGCCGCCGGGTCCTCCCAGCGCTGAGGACCCGCCGCGGCCCCGTGCGCCTCAGCCGGCAAGCGTCGCGATGATGTGATGTCATCGCGACGCTGCCTCTCCTCGGGCGCACAGCGCGTCATAGGCCGTGCGCCCGAGGAGCTGCCCGGAGGAGCGCGCGGGCTGAAAGGAAAGAGCGCACTCGCCGGGGGAGTTAAGGTGAGTTAGAATGTTGTTAATTTTTTAAAGCGTTTACCTGCCTCAGTGCCCCTAATACTGCCGTGCCCCTATAATTGCCTGCTTGGTGGTCCCCCCTCCCCCCCTGGTCTGTATGGTTGCCCCGCAATACTGGCCCTGGTGGCCCCTTATTCCCTGACCGTGAGGGACGCCCAAATCCCTGCTGTGGCCCCCAGTTCGCCTGCCTGTGACCACCCATATCCGCTGCCCTTATAAGCCCTTAATAACCCCTGCTCTGTGTGACCCCATATTCCCTGCGCTGTGCCCCCATATCCCTTCCTTTGCCCCTATAAGGCCTGCTGGTGGCCCCCAATATACTGGCCCGTGGCCGCCAGTATACTGCCTGTGGCCCTCCATATACGCGTCTGTTTCCCAACCATATCCTAGGCCTGTGGCCTCCATATCCCTGCCTGTGGCCCCATTATCCCTGCCTGAGGCCACCACATATCCCTGCAAGTTGGGCCCCCATATGACTGCCTGTGTAGACATAGCCCCCATATCCCATGCCTTTGGGCCCCCATATACTGCCGTGGGCCCCTCCATATCCCAGGCCTGTGGCCCCCGTACCCTGCCTGTGGCCCCCATATACCTGCCTGTGGCCCCCCATTATCCCTGCCTGCCCCTAAATTGCCTGCTTGTGGCCCCCATGATATTAAGCTTGAACCTTTATCCACCCTAAACCCATAACGAGTGGCCCACCAATTATACTGAGACCCGTGGCCCCCCAATATACCCTGTCTATTCCCCAATAAAAGGACTGCCCTGAGGCACCTCCATATCCCCCGATCTCTGATGTGCCACCCACATAGTGCAGCCAATGTGCCCCTATAGAATGCCTGCCGTGTGCCCCCATAATTCTGCCCTGTGGCCCCCGATAAATACCAAGCCTGTGGCCCCCATTATCGCCTATCCTAGTTGCTCACATAATACCCTGCCTGTTGCCCCCATATGCTGCCTGTGCCCCCATATTCTATCCTGTGGGCCCCCATACGCCTGCCTGGTGTGTGCCACCGATATGCTGCCTGAGCACTCTATATAACCCCCTCTCTATCCTGTGGCCCCCGGAATACTGGCCTGTGTCCCGCAGATATAGTGCCTAGCCTGTGGCCCCCATGGATACTGCGCCTTAGTTCCTATTATAATGCCCAGCCTTTGGCCCCCATATACAGCCTGTGTTCCTATAGTACCTTCCTGATGGCCCCCATATGAGCTCTTGCGGGTCAGTGGACCCCATATACTTGCCCTCATTAAGCCGCTATTATTCTGCCTACAGAGGTGCCCGCTATAGTACCTTTCTTAGTTGTGCCCCTATATACTGCCTCAGGCCCCCCCCCCCGGCCCCGCCCTTGCGCCGCCCGCCGGTTTGGTGGGGTGGGGGGTGGTTGGGTGGGGGGGGGGGAGGGGGAGTGGTGGGTTTCCGCCTGGCCCGCCCTTTGTATGGATTAGGGGGGGGGTATAGGGGTGGTTGTGCGGGCCGCCAAAAGGAAAAAAGCAGGTATAGTTCCCCCTTCCCCCCCCCCCCCCCCTATTTTTCCCCCCCCCGTTTTTTTTTGGTTGGGGGTTAGGGTTGTGGGTCCTTTTTTGTGTTGGATTTCCCACCCCTCCCGGGGGTTGGTTGGGGAGGGGGGGGGTGGTGGGCGCGTGGGGGTTGGTGTGGGGGGGGGGGGGGCCACGGGCCGCTTCCCCCCGGGGGTGTGTTTGCCCGGCCGGTCCCCCCCTGGGCTGGTGGGGGTTGTGTGGTGGGGTGGAGTGGTGGTCAGGGTTTTGTTCCCCCCCCTATAGGCCGTGGGTGGCCCCCCGCGCCCCCCCCGTCTTCCCCCCTGTTAGAAAATTTAGAAAAAAAGGGGTGCCCAATGTGGCCGGGGGCCGGTTAATTTGGGGGGGGGGGGGTGTGGGGGGGTAAAAAAAAAATTGGGGGGGGCCGGGACAGACGCTGGCCCCTCTAATTTTTGTTTTTTCACCTGGGGGACCCGGGGCTTCCCCCCCCGCCCCGCTTCCCTGGGGGACCCGGAATTTTCCCCTTTTTAAAAAGTGGGCCCTTTGGGGGCCCTTAATCGAGAAAGGCGTTATTTTTTTTTCCCTAAAAACAAAATTGTGTGTCTACCTCCTTCGTTCCCCTTTGGGGGATCCTAAAACCCGTTTGGGGGGGGGGGGGGGGGGGGGTAAAAAAAAAACCGTAAATCCCCCCTCGCCTTTCCCGGTCTTTGTTCCCCCCCCCCCCCTTGGGGGGGGGGGGAAAACCCAACGAGATCCTCTTTGTGGATTTTGCCCGCCTTTGGGGGGGGGGCCCCCCCCCTGGGGGACCGCCTTTTTGGGGCCCTCTGGGGTGGGGGTGGGGTCCCCCCCACGAAACCAAACCGAACTAAATAGAAAGAGCTTGGGCCTTTTTGGTTGGGGGGCCCCTGGGGACCGCTGTGTTCGCCCCCCCCCTTTTGGGGGCTGGGCCTGGGGGGAAAAACCCCGACTAAACGAAGCCCTGGGGGGGGGGCCTGGGTGGGAAAACGATTTTTTTTGTTGGGGGTGGGGGCCTCTCACCCAACCGGCCCCTGAATAAAAATGTATAATTAAACTTCTTTTCGGGCTGTGGGGTGTGGGGCCAACCCGCAAAAAGGCCAAGGTGTTTCCCCACGTCCCCGCCAAAGGGGGTAAATAAAAAAAAAAAAATCGAACCTGGGGGGGTTAGAGAACTCCCCCCGCCCCGCCAAAGCAAAAAGTCCCATTCCCGCCGCTGTTGGGGGGGGGGCGGGGCGGGCCTTTCCCTGGGGTGGGGAAAACCGGGAAACCTAACTTTTTAGATTCCCGTTATCCCCCTGGGCGTGTGCTTACACCAATCCCGCTTGTTTGTGGTTGGTGGGGGGGTGGTGCCCCCAAAGTGGAATCCCCACCTTCCCCGGCGGTCCCCCGTGAAACCGTAACAAGTTAAGGATTCCCCGGCCATGGGGGGGATCCCGCAAGGGTGTAAACCGCCTTTTGTGGGCCCAAGGGGGGGGGGGGATTTGGGGGCGGAACCCTCCTCCCCTCGCGGTGGGTGGGGGGAGGAAAACCCGAACAGTCCCATCCAGCAACTAGCCCAGACAGGGGCAAACAGCTTTGGATCAGTTTTTTGACCCGCCATGGGTTGCAAAAAGGCAAGCTCGTCACCACCCAGCAGCCAAACCCTCCAACCCTCCCTCCGCTGGGGGGTGGGGGGGCCGCTCTCCCCTTCCCGGCGGATTCCACTGGCTCCGGTTTGGGGGAAAACCCCAAGCTTCCCGTTTTTGGTTTCCCCCCCCAGCTGGGGGCCTGCCAAATTTTGGGGGAGGGGTGAAATGCCCCCAAGGCTTCTGGCAAGGGGGGGTTTTTCTCACTCCCGAGTGGGGCCCAAGCCAATGGGCAGATTAGAAAAGTTTTTTTAATGGGGGGGGAACCAAATTTCCCTGTTCCAGGAACCCCGGTTTCCCAGGTGGGGGGGGCGTTTTTTGGGGGTGGGGGGTCAATCCCCCCTGGGGGTTTTTGTTTGTCCACCCCCGGGGAAGGCCCCTGGCACTTGGGCTTTTACAAGAACCTCCTATATGGGCAACCAGTGAGTCGATCCTGGTGGGAACTGGCGGATCCTGGGGGGGCATGCTCCCCCCTTTCCCCCTTCGCTGAAATTCCGTGCAAGGTGGGGGGGTCCTTTCGAGGATGCCAGCCCCGAGGCCAATCTTCTGGGCGAGAGACGGCACTCCCTTTGGAAACCTTACGACACAGGGGTGGGGGGAAAAACTTTCAGTTCCGGAGAGTACGCAGTAAACAAAAAGTTTTTCCCGGCAACCCTGGATCAAAAAATCAGAGGTTTTTGTCCCCTGTGGGGAAAAGATGGAACGCCCGCCCCCTGCCCGTCGCCACCTTTTTTAAGAATTGCTTTTCCCCCCAGCAGTAAAATCAAGGACGCCCTTGCCGCAAGAGATTTTTGCCATCCTCCTCCCTTTTTCTGAAGCGAGTTTTAAATCCCACCCTGGGCCCAATAACGCAATTTGAACCCTGCGCTTCCGCAGAGAGGCCAAGGAAAGAAGGCTCCTGCCAAGAATCGCGGACCCTGGGGCCGCGACTCCCGCCGTCCTGCCAACGCCCTGGCCCCCCCCTTCCCGGTTTTTTTTTTTCCCCAGAGAACCTCCTCTTGCCGCTTCCTCTACCAATCTGGAGGAGAACCCATGCAGGTTGGGGGAATCAAGTCCAACATTTTTCCTGAGCAGGAATATTATCCCGTCGGCCGGCCCACAAGAAAGCTTAATGGGTCTGTAACGTGCCGCCAAGTTCCCCGGATCATTTTTTCGGAAGGAGCTGTGTCCCCGCTTCGCCCCCCAAACGTCCCGGGAAAAAACCGCCCGCACCTAGGCCTATGTTTTTTGGGGGAGGCAATCCCTAGGTGGAGAACTCTTTCCCCTCCCTTCCACGCCTGACTATGCCCGGTGGGAGAATTCAGGACTGGAACTCCGGGTCCCTTGTAAAATTCCAGGCTCCCTGCGTTCCTGGACTCCCCGGTTTCCCTGCCGGGGAAACTTTAATACACGCCCCGCCCTTGTATCCCGTTTTTTACCAGCCTTCCTGTGGGTTAGTTCCCCCCTGGAGGAAAGCCCTTGGTGGTGATATATCCTCCGTCCCACAAGGGGAGCTGCTTTGGGGAAGCCCCCATCCGGTAAACAGGAACCAAGCCGGTTGAACCCTCCCCCAGGTGGGCAGCCCCTGCCATAAAGGAGGAAAAAGATCTCCCCCCCTCCTAATACGTTCCCCCCTCCCCGGTCCCCCCCCCCTTTTTCCTCTGCGATCCTGGTTTTGGGGGGCTTTCCCCGTGGGCTTGCAGCGCCAATGCCCCCCTACGCTTAAATTGGATTGTGACCGGCGAGGTCCGTGCCCGCTGGGGGAACCCTAGAACTGCTTGGAAAACTCCTTTTGTCTGGGGGGCCAACCTCCGCCCCGGGTTTGCGTCTCCGTTTCCTTTCCCCAACCGTTCCTCCCCAGGCCCCCTCTGCCAGGGTTTTGGCCTACGGAAAATACCGGAATTTAATGCCGGGACGTCCTTTCTCCGGAGAAGCAAGGGCCGAGGTCCCCTTCCCGCCCCTCATCGCCCCCTAATGGACTGCCCTATCGATTCCTACTTTGCCCGGGAGCCAGTCCCCCTCCTCCTAAGGGGCCCGGGTTTTTTTACCCCCCTATCCGGTAACCCAGAGACCCAAGGCCCATGTCGACCCCTACCAATTCGGGAAAAAAACCTGGGAGAAGGGGCTTTTATACGCAAGTCCCCCCCTTCCTCCCCTGCGGGGGGCAAGGAATTTTTTTTTTCTTCCCGTGCAGAAGAAAAGATGGGTTTTTTCCTTTTACGGCCGTGGTAAATCCGACTATCGGGGCCTTAAACAAAAGAAATCACGGTGGAAAAAACCGCTATCCCCCTTGCCGCTGATCACGGAAAACTGTTTTTTTCGAACCGGGCCTTCCGCGGGGCCAAAGAATTTTTTTTTCCCCAAGTTTTTGACCTGCCGAGGGGCCCTACAACCCTCAATCCGCAATTCGAGAAGGGGGATTGAAGAAGTGGGAAAGACTTGCTTTTTTTTTAACAAACGGGATGGGACCACTTTTGAAATATCTCTAGTCATGCCCCTTTCCGGTCTGTGCAAAACGCCCCCCAGCAAGTCCTTCCCAGGAAATTTGTTGGGGGAACGATAATTCTTCCGGGATCTCCCTTTTTACACGTGGTTTGGTCCCCCCCCGTGGTCCTACCTAAGACGACATTTCTGGTGTTTTTCTCTGGCCCGATGTGGGAGAACTCCAATCGCTCCTCAATGTCCCCGCCTGGTAAAATTGGAAGCGGTTTAACGTTGGCCAAACCCACCTCCAATACGCTAAAGTTTGGGAGAAAATGTCCCTCTTCCCACCAGACCAGCCCCCCCGTTTCTCCTTGGTTTACGTTCCATCTCGGACCGCGGGGTTTTACAGATGGAATCCTGCCCCAAAGGCTGTCCCCGGCTTTTGGGGGCCCCCCTTGGCAAGTGGGCCCCCCGGCCCTGGGTGGGGGGCCTACGAGCTATATACAGCGCTTTCCTGGGGCCTTCTCCGAATTTTTTTAACGTCCAGTTTTTTTATCCTGGCATTATTTCCCTTACCTTGGGTGGGCACCATCAATTGCCACTTTACCAAAGAAAGAACTTCCAACCCTAGGCAGTTGGGGCCCCCCCCAGAGGCCGAAAAGGCGTTTTTGCCCCTTTAACTTAAGGCAGCCCTTCCCCCCTTCGTGCGCCCGTTCCCCCCCCCGAAAAAACC